>JAHHFK020000762.1:0-196431 GCA_024533555.2 Aedes koreicus | reverse complement strand
CCGATAACTACAATTGCCGCTATATTTTTTGCTTGAAAAAAAAAAAACATATCTTATGTGAAAAACTTTCAGGAATCGAATGGTGCCGGTTTCATGCTGTGTCGGGGTCGAAAAATGGTCTATTTCGCCACATTTTACCCTAAAAGTGTGTTTTTTTCATTTTTTACTCCGATAACTACAATTGCCGCTATATTTTTTGCTTGAAAAGGAACATATCTTATGTGAAAAACTCTCAGGAATCGAATGGTGCCGGTTTTATGCTGTGCAGAGGTCGAAAAATAGTTTATTTCGCCCCATTTCACACTAAAAGTGTGTTCGTTCAGTTTTTACTCCGATAACTACAATTGCCGCTATATTTTTTGCTTGAAAAGGAACATATCTTATGTGAAAAACTCTGAGGAATCGAATGGTGCCAATTTCATGCTGTGCAGAGGTCGAGAAATAGTTTATTTCGTCTCATTTCACCCTAAAAGTGTGTTTTCTTAGTTGTTTTTTTTTTTAGTTTTTAGTTTTAGTTTGTATACTTACTAATCGCTCAATCAATTCCGGCATATGACTATACTTGTGAAGAGATGGAGGAAGACGTGTCACAAACTCAAATTCTTTAGTCACAAGATTCTTTATGCCGTTGTAGAGATCTTTAACCTATATTTATCGGAGTAAAAAAATGAAAAAAACACATGTTTAGGGTAAAATGGGGCGAAATAGACCATTTCTCGACCCCGGCACAGCATGAAACCGGCACCATTCGATTCCTGAGAGTTTTTCACATAAGATATGTTCCTTTTCAAGCAAAAAATATAGCGGCAATTGTAGTTATCGGAGTCAAAACTGAATAAACACACTTTTAGGGTGAAATGGGGCGAAATAAACTATTTTTCGACCTCTGCACAGCATAAAACCGACACCTTTCGATTTCTGAGAGTTTTTCACATAAGATATGTTCTTTTTCAAGCAAAATATTTAGCGGCAATTGTAGTTATCGGAGTAAAAACTGAAAAAAACACACTTTTAGGGTGAAAATGAGGCGAAATAAACTATTTTTCGACCTCTGCACAGCATGAAACCGGCACCATTCGATTCCTGAAAGTATTTCACATAAGATATGTGAAGATATCCTTTTCAAGCAAAAAAATATAGCGGCAATTGTAGTTATCGGAGTAAAAAATGAAAAAAAAAACACTTTTAGGGTAAAATGGAGCGAAATAAACTATTTCTCGACCTCTGCACAGCATGAAATTGGCACCATTCGATTTCTGAGAGTTTTTCACATAAGATATGTCCCAAGATATGTTTCAAGCGAAAACTACAGCGGCAATTGTAGTTATCGGAGTAAAAACTGAACGAACACAGCGAATTAGGGTGAAATGGGGCACTGCACAGGTTGAAATTAGTGGCAATCGATTTATTGGCGTTCTTTCCTATAGAAAAACATCAGTTCATGTACAAATACCAGCGGATTTGAAAAAAGTCCGATTACAGCTTCGATTATGCCCACTGTGCATCGGGATGGAGGCACCCATAGGTAATGAAATTAATATAATTTGAAAGTGTAATATTCTTGTGATTTTCACCTTATAGATGCATAATGCCTTGGGGAAAATTAATTGGAAAAAGCAAGAGCTACCTCTTGCTTGTCTAGTTTATTCGGGATTGGCTCAGTAGGTGGCGCTACCTATTTTTAATAATTAGTTCCAACGTGGAATGTCCCGAGATCCTGGCCATATGGAAAGTTACTGTATTCTGCAAAGTTGATCAGTAGATCGAGGCCTTTGAATTGGTGGACAGATGTCCAGAATTGGCAAACTACACGGCGCTATTGTACATATGAATATCTTGTACAAGCTGTGTCTCGGGATCCTGGCCATCGAGGAAGATTTGATGTATGACGCCATTTTGGAATCCAGGATACTTACTCACAAATTAGACTAAGCCCGGTGTGGTCTCTGCTGTACACAGAAGTTGCCTCCATCCCAAGTAGCACACTACGATCATAATTGGTTGTAGTAACTTGATTATGATTTAGCAAGTCATATTTATGTTATCTCAACCGTATTGCAACAAGTGTGCTACTAGGGATTCTAATAGTTTCATGGCTGCAACTCGCCAGCCTCGCATTCTACTTGATCCATCTACCTTCTACTATATCAACTATATAGTTTGGCAAACTTTGTTCGATCGTAGCGTCTTTCGGAGTCTAAACTGGTACGATTGCCAGCCATAATGTGCCTATGTATTTCTCTGCACGATTACCACCAATGAGCCCAGATACACGAGTTCGTCTACTACCTCGATTTCATCACCGTCGATCTGATCTCGTGGTGGGAGGCTAACATTGTTTTCTCGTGAGCCTCTTCTCTTGATGCATTTTGTTTTCAACGCATAAATTACAAGCCCAGTCGTACCAGCCTCAACCTTAAGTCTGATGTACTTTTCCGCCATCGTCTCAATGTTACGTGCTACGATATCAACGCCGTCAGCGTGGCCAAAAAGTTGGACAGACTTCCTGAAGATCGTGCCTCTCGTGTCTAGGCCAGCTCTTCAAATCGCACCCACCAATGAACATTGCATTAGAGAACAAGACAATCCATCACCTTGCCGTAACCCTCTCCGAGATTCGAATGGACTCGAGGACCCTGAGACTGGGACGAGATAAATCAATCGATCCATTGTTGCTTTGCCCAACAGCGTCAGTTTTTCTGGAAATCCATATTTGTGCATGATCTGCCATTGTGTCGTAACAAATCTAGAAAATCTGGTCCGTAGTAGCGTGGGCACCCTCCGTTTGGTATTGTCCCATGATCTCCTTAAATTTGAATGTTTAATTCGGGAATTCTTAGGAACGTTAATTCAAGAATTCTAAGCATCTTTACCGTAAGGAATACGGTGCAAGAAGGTACTTAAAATTAGTTACAGCTGTTCAAAGATCGTTTTTTCAATGGAAGCCTGCTTTCAATCTGAAATTATACATGGGTTTCTTGTCTTAACGATTTGCTATGCTCAGTGAAACTGTTCAAAAACACTTTCTCAATTTCATAGGTGAAATTGGAGAGGGACGACATCTCAAGGCAAAGAAAATGAATTTTAAATACAGGGAATTTTGTTACAGGAAAGATTTAATGATCTATTTCCAATTCTTGGGACCAAAAAATGTATTATTTCCAAGGGATTTATTCCAAGAGACAAAGTAGCTATGCAAGTGAATACTCTGATGAATCAAAGAATCAAGAAAACATAACATGCTCTTTTCTTGATGAGACATTGAAACGAAAACCTTCCAACAGTATGAATCCTTGACTAAGTTCTAGACTCGAGAAATAATTGTAAATCTTGTTAATAAGTGGTATTAAAAAGGAATAATTTTCTTTTAAATAGAAATAAAGATCTATAATAAAAACAACAAAAAGAGGTTCTATCCCTCGCTCCGTTATTGCACAGGCAGTTAAGTTGCACTTCAGTCCTTAGAAACTGTGTTTTTCTGTTTTATCTCTCGAAATTTGTTCTGTTCTTATAAGTGTTGTAATAATGTTTTTGTAAACAATAATATATGGTATAAACTAGCAGCAGCGATAGAAAAACGTATTTTTAGGTCTATTATTAAGCTTATCTTCAAATAAAACATGAGAAATTCAAACCGCTCAAAACGTGACATGTTTAAAACACATTTATAAAACATGTTATCATCAGTGATTCTGAAAAAAGAAGTTTTGTCTTTTACTTGGGCGGTCTTCCTAGATATATGACCTCGGTGACAACTTCAATATGACAGTTCTTAACAATGGAGAAGTAACACGTTTGGCTGGTCCATCCTCAGTTGGCAGTAGATTAGACCTCACACTTTGTTCAAATTCACTATCGTTGGATTGCACATGGAATGTGATTCAAGATCCCCACGGTAGTGATCATTTGCCCATAAAAATTTCGGTTGCCACCGGGTTCAATCCGTCGAAATCTGTCAACGTCACGTATGATCTTACCCGTCACATCGATTGGACAAAGTTCAGGACAGCAGTAGATGAAGCCGTAATGACGGTATATCGGCTTCCACCGCTGGAGGAATATAGCTTCGTCTCCAAGCTGATGATAGACAGCGCGCTTCAAGCTCAAACTCGACCAGTTCCGGGAAAATCATTTCGCAGGAAACCTCCTCCTCCATGGTGGGATCAGCAATGCACCGAGGTTTACCGTAAAATGTCCGACGCGTTTAAAGTTTTCCGTAGACGTGGAACACCTGAGCACTTCGTAGCATACACGGCTCTCGAACGCGAACTTAAGAGCCTCATCAAGGCCAAGAAACGCGAATACTGGCGACGATTCGTGGATGGGCTATCGCGTGAAACGTCAATGAACACTCTTTGGAATACAGCGCGAACCGTTGCGTAACCGAACAACGAACAACTAGAGCGAGGAGTTCTCGGACCAATGGATTCTCAAGTTCGCGCGAAAATTTTGTCCAGATTCTGTGCCGGCACGGTTGATTCCTCGCGAACCCACGAATTCGATAGATGAGATCAGCCAACCTTTTTCAATGGTAGAACTCTCTCTCGCACTCCTTTCGTGTGGCAATACGGCTCCAGGGGCTGATCGGATCAAGTTCAACTTGCTTAAAAACCTCCCAGACCTTCGTAAGAGGCGCATGTTGAACTTGTTTAATCTTTTTTGGAACCCAAAATTTTCCCCCATTTTTGAGAAGGGGGAGAGTATTGCCACTCCAAAAACTTGTGAACCCCCCCCCCCCCACCACCCCCCCCCCCCCCCCCCCATTTTATTTTTTTTTCCAAAATTTTTGGAGAAAAAAATCCCCCCCCCCCGCCACAAAAAGGGTGTAACGACCAACATCCTTTCAGAAAATCAACATTGTTTTCCCCGGGGAAACCACATTTCCCCTTGTTCATATGCAGATTTGTATGGGAGCAAAAGTAGGACTTTTATGTACCACTCTAAAACCTCTTTCGAGTAATGGCACGAGGCTAAATCCGGCCAGAAAATCGTAGGACCATCGTGTGACCTCAGAAGAGAAAGTAGACGCTTTTGGAGGCATTCCTTTAGGTACACCTGCCCATTGACCGTTCCAGTTGTCACGAATGGGGTGCTCCGCTTGACACACGAGCAAATTGCTTGCCAAATCATATATTTTTTGGCAAACTTTGACATCTTCTGCTTTCTAACGTCCTCGGGGACATCGAATTTATGATGAGCAGTGAAAACTGGAGCCCCGGAAGCTGCCGGAAGTCTGCTTTTACATACGTCTCATCATCCACAACGAGGCAAAGAGGTTTCGTCAACATCTGGGTGTAGAGCTTCCTTGCATGTGTTTTACCTACTGTATTCTGCCGTTCATCGCGATTAGGCGCCTTTTGGACTTTTAACGTGTGTAGTCCTTCACGTTTTTTCGCATCTTGCACGAAGGTTTTGGTTAGATTCAGATTCTTCGCCACATCTCGAACTGAACTGTTGGGATTCCTCTAGAGAGCTTGAACTACCAGCTTGTGATCCTTAACATTATACGGTGATCCATTTTTGCCACTTCCTTTCTTTCCGATCGATGGTCAAACGTTCGTGGTACCGATTTAAAACACGAGACACCGAACCATTCCCAGCTTCCTGCTGATGGCACGATGAAAAGATCCGGATTTTCGAGGAATTTCTTTGCGCCGCTGCTGTTCTTCCGACTCCATGTTCGCAACGATTGCACATCTGCTAGTGAAACTTACACAGCGTAAACAAATACACATTGAACTAATTCCACCCAAAATTTCAATAGAAAATACCCAACGGGTAAAAAGTTACAGCCATTTTAAAGTGGTGCAATTTGATTCCTTACAACCTTTACGATTTTTTGCAAGCCGTTTTCCCCGAAACCCCCCCCCCCCAGGAAAAACCCCCCTGGGGAAAAGGGGTTTCCCAACCGGGAATTTTGTCAAAAAACCCAAAATTTATATATTTGGATCGGGAACGGCGTATAAAGGCGGAAAATCGAAGCTAGCGCCACAAGCTGACTTATTGACGCAGCTTGTTCGAATTTTGAAAGGATTAAACTGAAAGTTACCTGTTTACAGGAACAGTGTTGCCTTTTCAGTTAAGATGCTCAAAATTCAAAAAGTCGCGGACTTAAAGACCCACCCTCTCGTGAGTTATGCACGGGGAGATTGAAAAATTTCAATTGTGGATTTCACAAACTAAGTAGGGAATGACTTAATCAGGGGTGACTGTTTTCATCAGTTGTTAGGAAATAGGTCTAAAACTCCGACATTTTCCCAAATTATTTCACATTTAATGATACGATTATAAACTGTATCTATCGGGCTACTGATTCGATGTTTAAATCATGATTGATCTCCAATTCATTACTGTCATTTTGAAGATTTTAAAACATCATCTAGAAAACTAGTTTCCCTGCTGAAGAAGTTCGCTTGAATATTGGCTTTGCGTATTTTGCATTTGTTCGCGTGTACCTGAGGGAATGTCTTCATCAGCTCCTTCTCACATCTAGGCTTGTTGCCAGAATGTGGTGTTGAACATTGAGTTAAAATTTGCTTCATATTTAGATGATCTGAAATCACTATTTATTTCATATTTCTGTCAGTCATTTGAGGTTGATGTATTCTTACGATTATATTTTCCATCATCTGCCATTATCATATGCAATTAAACAATATGTTTCGGAGCTATCCAACAGTACTCAACGATAAATAATCCTTCGCTGTTGAGCGGCAAGTATGGCACCACAGTTGCGTTTGAGTGTGCTCATTTTTCCTCTCTTCTTTGTTAACCATGACTATAGCGCACCGGTATTGTAACGTGAAGCCTGCTATCTCTTTCATTTGCTTTTTCCTAAACGAAGCATCACGTTTGTCGTCACAACCGCTTTGTCTAACATTTCAGTGAGAGTAAATGAAATAGAAATACACATTGCCAATCTGAAGATCAATGACAAACTAACCACCACCCTATATTTAGACATCTATTCCATCAATACATCTTTCCATAATTCATCATTTATCTATCTCTTATCTAATATAGTTTAGTCCGGGTAGAGTTTGGTCGAGTACGTCTGTCTCATTACCTGCTAGTAGACGAGTTTGTGATCATAGCAATCGTTAAACGAAGGAGTGCATATACGATATGTGTTGATAAGGTTAGGCCTTATTTTTTGAGTGGTTGTCAAATCCAAAACATGCATTTAAATATATTTTGAAGAAAAGATCGGAATGTCAGCTGCATACAAAACCAGGTTAGGATGAACCATGTACGAGTAGCTGCTTAGAGTAACGCCCACAATAAAGCGATGTCAAATTAATTCGAATTTGGAAACCAAACATCCGGACTAGGAGTAGCACAGTCTTGTTTACTGTACTTGGTACTTAGTTGCAATTGTCAGTGGCGTCCGAAATGCTGTTCAATGTTGAATTGTTAATTGTTGCTTATAAATTTGTCACTAATGAATCGATTTTTATATTCTCTTTATTGCGTCATGCTCCTTGCAAAGCGGTGAGGAATTATTCAAAAAAATCATGGAATGTATAAAGGGGGTGTATGTTTTTCTCAATTTTTGCCTAATATTATGAGAAAGTCACCCCCGGTGCGGAATATCCTTGAAAATACATCGTATGTGTGAATGCATGTATTTCAAAGTTTTTCAAAGTGTATGTCTGAACGGTACAGGTATAATTAACATAACCCTAGTTTTGAAACAAAACTCTTTTTTTATTTGAACAAATGATACATATTCCAAACATAACATTAAATCTTAATACATTTTCATTAATATGGTTAAGCTACAAGCGTACTTCGCGGCTGATTTCACGCTCTACACAAACTTGAAATACACACCCATATTTTCAACCCATAAGTCTAGTGGAGCCAATCACGTTGTTGCTCGGATTGCTCGTAAAAATTCATACGCCCACTCAGAACCGATATTGTTTCTTTTTTTTTTTTCAAGAGATATGCATACGCCAAAGCTGCTGTTGATGTAGACAGAACAGGCATTTGCGCCAACAACTGGGTTCAGTAGGAAACCCGTTCCCAACGAGACCCCGTGGTGCGATATCCTAATTGAATCGAACCAAAATTAAAATGCAGGTCACACCAGCTGTCCATAACAGTTTCCTTTTCAATGTTTTTCCATTCTTGTTGCTTTTTTTCCTGCTATTCCACGGTGGTACGCTGGTGGTGGTGGCTTCGTTTTTGGCTTTTTATTCCGACTCAGTCAATGGACGGAGAAAAACAGATGGCAAAATAATGATGCTGGTTTGGTGCGAGTGAAAATTTGCAAGCTTAAACTCAATTTTTAAATCCATTTACTACAGTTATCTGCAACAGGGATTTCATTTCATGAGTGTATGTAGCTACTGATATGTTGTTTTAAATGAAATAAAATGCATATTAATCATCAGTTGGAGCAATGTTTTGAAGTGTAGAGGCATTGTAGCACCATCAAACATTTCATGTCAACATCAGCATCACGTCAAATGACTTTAAATATTTGTGACGCGTGTGATAATGTCTCTAATCTATCTTACAGTTGAGATTATTTACCCTAGTTTTGTATTAATAAATGAATAAATGTTAAGTTGTTAGTTGTTAGTAAAAATGTAGTGTTTAAATGTAAGTAAATGTTAGCAATAGAAATTATATTTATACTCCGGAGTAGCCATAAGAAAAACAAAATTTGTAAATACACTTCACATAAAAACACACACTATACAATGAAATGAGCCAAAAAAGAGAGTTGCCAGAGAAAAGAGTCTGGACCCGTAAAAATGGGAAATAAAATGTATGAAAGGGATGAAAAGGGGGGACAGGCTACGGGGTTGGATAAGCTCTTTCTTATCGAAAGCTTCGAAGCGAATAGACGTAAAAAGTTATTACAGTGAGGTATAACCTAAATTAAACGAGCAGTACTTTGTACTGTACTTAGTATTACGCTTAGTTGTCTCAGGTAAGAGCATTAAAAAACTCATGTTGAACCATGTGTTCAAGTGCCCCCCGTAGCCACACTAATGTCCCCATTCTACATTCGTAATACCCCGGGACCCATTATTACCGGCATAATAAGCTCCTAAGTCCGGAGTGAATATTTGTCCAACCCATTATCCCCCGTTCATCCCACCAGCGTCTGATCCAACCAACGATCGACCAGGATATCATACGACCCAGCAGGCAAACCGCCAATCCAGCGTGCGTATCGTGTGACGTAGACAGTGCCAGTCCGCCGACCACGTGCCTTACCAGCTCGCCACCGGCTTGCCGCAACGTTTCACACTCTACACACCCACACAGTCCGTAAGTCCAGCAATAAAAAGTTAATTGGCTAAAATAAGTGTATTCTTTTGGGATCTTGATCGGGTATTTATCCATGCCCACAACCGACCCTGAACGATAACCGTGTCAAGCTCGAGCTACCGCCAGAATATCAAAAGAGGTTATTGTTAAACCCACCCTCAGCGGTCCCCGTGGCTAGACCAGAGATCGAGGGCTTAGGAAGGAGGTCCGTCTGACCCCTTTTTAATATCTAAGTCTGTACCATATTGCATAAAGTTTTTTGAGAACTTCATGTAACACAGAAGAGAGTTGTCTTGGAGTCGTAATGGACAGTTCTGTTAGGTCTATTGACGTAGAACTACCTACACTCAGTAGCAAAAAAAAGTCTAGCAAAATTTTGCTTCCAAAAAAAGCCATGTTCAACCTTCTGTAACTTTTTCAATTATCAATATTTTTGGCTGAAATTTTGACAACACTATAAACAACTAATGTGACCAAAATTTCTTGTAGCTAAGATTTATAAATTTGATGTTTTCATAACATATGTGAAAAAAGTCGTTTTTAGTCATACCAATTTAAAAAATCCGTATTTATGTGAAAAATTTAGGTAGCATATTAAAAAATTCCATAGCCTACAAAAATGTAGAGAATAATGTGGACAAAATTTGAACTGTTTCCATATTTCACCCAATATTGACCATGCCGAAATATCGGTGCAAAAAAAAGCCGAGGCGAATTTTACTAATAATACTGTATAATACTGTATACGTAGTTTTCCCAAACCAATTCATACTGTATGCCATATCTTAATGTTCTTCGTGTGTTGCACTAGTTATTTGGGATATTTCATGCGTGACAAATCATTTGTATTAGTAAAATAAATTAGCCTCGGCTTTTTTTTGCACCGATATTCCAGCATGATCAATATCGGATGAAAAATTGACATACTCATGTTGGTGCGTCGACTTTGACGCCAGCTGTAGTCCAGACTACTGAAAACAGTTCAAATTTTATCCACATTATTTCCTATATCTTTTCAGGGTATGGAGGAATTTTTAATATGCTATCTAAATTTTTCACATATATACGGATTTTTGAAATTGGTATGAACAAAAACGACTTTTTTCACATACCTTAACTTCAAATTTAAAAATCTTAGCAACATGAAATTTTGGTCAAATTAGTTCTATACATACACATGTTTATAGTGTTGTCAAAATTTCAGCCCAAAATATTGATAATTGACAAAGTTACAGAAGGTTGAACATGGCGTTTTTTGTAAGCAAAATTTTGCTCGTTTTTTTTTGCTACTGAGTGTATTAAATGAAGGTTATTCCGAGAGTTGAAGTGACGGTTGTCATTAGGTGCAGTGAGAAAAGCCAATCGCAGTGACGTAACATTTCTTGGCAAATCAAATAAAGGGTGAATTCGATAAAAATGGCAATCTAGTGAATTTTTAAAGCTTATTTCACTAAGTGTGCACTAACAATTAAAATCCATAGGTGTCCCGTCGATGGTCGCTAATAAGCTTGGAATTGCAAATAAAACCGTGTCTTGTGTGATAAGAACCTTCAAGGAGCGTCTGAGTGCCCGGAGGACCTAAGGAAGTGGTCGTAAAAGTAGTCCAATGGACAGTAAAATGGCCTGGAAATCGGTGCAACAGCTCCAGGGCCGTCCAAGCATGTAAATTCGAGATGTCACTAAAAACTATAAGGGACAGCCCAATGGGGTTGTACGCAAAGTTGACGTAGGACTACACAGCAATCGAAATCCCATACACGTCAGGGCCATCTGCTAATTGATTTAAGTCAGTCCTGAAAAGGGCCAAGAAAATTCTATTGTACACTCTTTAGAAAGCATTTGGTGGCTCTTAATTATGATACGGCCCCGGTTGTATTTTCTACGATGGTTGAGAGGGCCACTATCTTGGTTGGTTCATTGGTTGTTCAACGTCTTCCATTAACTCCGGGACGCGGCGTTTAAAGCAATGCCATGTTGAGCCGGGGCGTGGTAATGGAAATTTGAAACAGCCCAAGAGAAAATGTTAACCAAATAAACTCTTTAATTGGAAAATTGATTTGGTCGTCCTGAAAAGGGCGGATTTAGTTGACGGGGGAGAAACATGATCGCGATTGAACTTGGGCTTTCTTCTTGGTATTCTTGGTTCAGCTCCCTCGGGTGCCATCTTCAGTGACGTGGAATAATTGATTCTTGTCTCGTTGTCACGGGCGGCTTTTTCCAGCCAAATCGTAAGGAGTGTATCGAAAAGTAGTTATAAACTTCCAAATAATAAAATAGGCATGAAAACATGGTTAAAATTAACATACTATTTCAGTTTATTATAGCTTAACATGTTTACAAAAGATCCAAACGGAAAAACTAGTCATCATGTTCATTTCTGTAGAATGCCCGTACCTTTGATTTGACACCTGCCATCAAATTCTGCACAGTGACCTTTGTGCACTTCCTGGATGCCGCTGCCCAATTTTTCTTAAAATCGGTCATGTTTTGGGACACTGTACCATCCTTCTTAAATATACGCTTGACTATTGCCCAATAGCGTTCGATCGGTCGCAACTGGGGACAGTTTGGTGGGTTGATGTCTTTTTCTACGAACTTGATGTTATTCTCCGTCAGCCACTGTAGAGTGGATTTGGCGTAATGTGCCGATGCCAAATCTGGCCAGAAGAGAGGAGGGGACTGGTGCTTTCTATACAATGGTAGCAACCTGTTCTTCAAACATTCCTTTTGATAAATCTCAGCATTTATAGTTCCTTTTGTATAGAAAATTGAAGAACGCAAGCCACATGTGCAAATAGCTTGCCAAATGAGCACCTTCTGACCGAATTTCTCCATCGCAACAGTCGTATCTGCGGTTGGCACACGTTCCCCAACAGATTTAGTATAAAACTGCGGCCCCGGTAGCGTTCTTGAATCTTCTTTAACGTATGTTTCGTCATCCATCAAAATGCACTGGTCGACATTGTCCAAAATGCAGCTGTACAGCTTTCGAGCCCTGGTTTTGGCACGAGACTTTTGTTCCGGAGTTTGTTTGGGCACTTTCTGCTTTTTGTACGTCTTCAAGTCATTCCTGCGCTTGATTCGTTGAATCATTCCGATGCTGGTCCTGAACTTCTTGGCTAGATCGCGAGTAGAGGCAGATTTGTTCCGTTGAATATAATCCACAACTTTTTGGTCCAAATCGGGGTTGCTGGAGCCGGGTTTCCGGCCACTTCTTGGTAAATCCTTGAGGGAGCACTCCTTACCAAACTTTTCGATGATGCGTTTTACACTTGCCGGGTGAACATTTACTCTTTTCGCAATCTGGTTGTAAGTAACACCCTTTTCGGTGCACCAAGTGTGCAGAATTTTCTTTTTAGTCTCAAATTCAATTCGCGACATTTTGAATACAACTTTATCAACGGAAATGAATGAACCGAATAATCATTTTTGACATGTAAACAAAGCAAATGGCGCTTACACGCTAAAAATATATACAGTAGTTTATGCGTAATAACGCATCGAATGTTTATAACTACTTTTCGATACACTCCTTACCGCCCCCCCCCCCCCCCCCCCCCCCCCCCCCCCCCCCCCCCCCCCCCCCCCCCCCCCACACAAAACAAAACCAAACCCCCTACCAAAACACCCCCCCCCCCCCCCCTCTAAAAAAAACCGCAAACAACATTTATTTTAATTCCTAAAAAAACCGACATTATAAACATTACCTTATATTTGCGTTAATTTCAATAGTTGAATGTTATAAATCAATAAATATTGGAATCAAAGCGTAGAAAATGTCCCGATCGATTGGTGAAAACATTTTGTAAATCGATCGTGAAATGACTTAGTTATAAACGTTCAAAACCTATATATTTTTCGTGACGCTCCAAATTTTCGCAATTCGAACGTGTACCCCAGTATTGAAAACACAGACGTAGTCCTACGTCAAAAGTCCAAGCTGTCAGTCGGTTTTGTACAGAAAACCCTAAAGCGTGCTGGGTTACATGTTGCAAAACAAAACATCACTGCGAAACCCCGTGCCCGGAAACTTTACACGAAATTGCTCACCAAATTGTTTTGCATCGTGATGGATGACGAAATTTAAGTCAAAGCCGACTTCCGTCAACTTCCTGCGTAAGAATATTTCGAAGTCAAGTCTAAGTTCGATGTTCCGGCGGATTTTCGAAAGAAAAAAATATCGAAATTTGCAAAGAAGTTCCTGATCTGGCGGACGGATGTGGTGAAATTAGCGCTCCCTTCATCACTTCCGGAACAATAAACGGTGCGATTTACACGGAAAAGTATACCAACACGTTTCAACCGTCTTGTGCCAAAAGATATGAACCCACCAAATTCACCGGAGCTTCACCCATTTGAAAAATTCTATGCAATTATGAAGACGAAACTTCGCAAACATCCCAACACTATAAAAACAGAGCTTGAGTTGAAGAAAATTTGGGTAAAAACAACAAAAACATTAGGAAAATCGGTTGTACACAAATTGAATAAAACAAATCTTGAACATCAGGACTCGTACTATAGTTTTTTTTTCTTTGTATAAATTGAAAGAACTAGTGTAATTTAAACTGAGTACAACTGGAGGTTGGGATTAGTTCCAATGTTGATTGTACAAGTTCACTAAATTCATTTCATTTATATAATAGTTCAGTACCAACGCCGGCCACGTCCACACGGTCTTTGGAGAGGGGAAGGGTGATCTTTTCGACAATCGTTGTTGGAGAGACCGTGTCTACCACTGAGTATCCACAATTGCTAAGGGAAAGATAGTTGCGTTAATGATTCCGGGTGTGAGGAATGATGCGATTAATGAAGGTACATTAGGGTGCTAATCAAAATCGACTTTTCGAATTTCAAAAAAGGGTGGTGCTTAAAAGTTTTGTCTCCTCGAAAAAAGTCTCCAAGCTAAAAGTGACCTCAATCGGACTTCATTAATTGGACCCGCAAAGCGGTCAAAGTTTGGCTTTTTTAACTCATGAAATATGTACTAAGCCCCCCTCCCTTCCCTCTTTGTAGATTTACGAAATCGATTTTTTTAAAGGCCAAATGTCTTAGAAATGCATGGAACGTCTGGATCTGGAGTTCTGATGTGATGTGATGTGATAAGCACCCACCACCAGTGCAAGGATTACCTATGTCTGCAGGACTATCCTCAGCAGGTTGCCTACGTGATGGCTTATTGTAGCAGGGCCAGTTGATCTCAATGGGGACTTTCGGAAGACCCCGGCCAGAAGGCCACGTGTCATCTCATGACAAGGGACTGGGGACTCCACGAACCCTTGTCCAGTCAACAAATCCTTTGACTGCCTTAGGCTAGACCCTCTTACAATCCCAGTTATATAGTTGTTATAGGAACAGTTGAAATTTTTAGCAAGAATTAAGATACAAAATGTAGGAAATTTCACGGCTATATTGAGGCTAAGATTCAATTGACAAATTTATTAAAGTTTTTATTTGTACTTGTAGATGTACTGATATATTGCAAATTTCTACTGTTCCTAATGAAATAGTTCTTTAAAATTTAAATAATTTACCATAAAAGCATACCAGTCTCTTAACTTCAAAGAATAAAACTTTCAACCGCATCTTCACTGCTTGTTATTCGTATCGTACTCATATGTTTTTATTGGCTGATCCAATATGAAATGGATCAAAAACTGAAAGATATATACTGTGCTCGCTCTTTACAAGGTTTTACTTTTCACACATAAAAAATCAAGATATCATAAAAGACAAAAATTCTATTTATACAAATTTCAAACTTGAATGATGTACATAGAATTTTAAGATACAAATTAAATTACTTGATCATGTAAAAGGCGGCTACAGTAAGTCGATTCGAGAACATAATATGCGTGTGTATAAAATTTATCTGACATTCACTGGATTGTTACTGAAAAATAAAAAATAAAATTAGATATGTATTAATATCGTACAAGTCCTGGAAAAGCTGAAAATAGAAAAAATCATTCCAAATATCAAAGATAAAACTTCAATAAAAGATATCATTGTATAAGACATGTTGTAAAAATATGTTTAGGTGCGTTCTAAGCTCTCGCTGTTTTTTGGTGGAAAAGAAACTTTATTTTGAAAACAAAGGTTACAAACGAATTATTCAAAGTATTGCCCATCACTAGCTACGACTTTTTCCCATCTTTCTGGTAGAACGTGAATACCATTTCGATAGAACTGTTCGTCTTTTGATGCTATCCAAGAATCAAGCCATTTTGAGATGTCATCATATAAGTGGAATTGCTGACCAGTGAAACCACGTGCCATCGAACGGAACAAGTAATAATCGGACGGTGCAATATCAGGAGAATATGGCGGGTGGGGTAGGACTTCCCATTTGAGCGTTTCCAAGTAGGTTTTCACGGGTTTCGCAACGTGAGGTCGAGCGTTGTCATGCTGAAGAATCACTTTTTCGTGTCTGTGCTCGTATTGTGGCCGTTTTTCGTGCAGTGCTCGGCTCAATCGCATCAATTGAGTTCGATACCGTTCCCCGGTAATGGTTTCGTTTGGTCTCAACAGCTCATAATAAATAACACCAACTTGGTCCCACCAAATACACAGCATAACCTTCGCAGCGTGAAAATTCGGCCTAGGCGACGATGTTGAAGCATGCCCGGGCAGTCCTCATGAATGTTTCCGTTTTGGGTTACTGTAATGAATCCATTGTTCGTCACCCGTCACAATGCGATGTAGAAAACTCTTCCTTTTTTGCCGCTGGAGCAGTTGTTCACAGACGAAAAAACGACGCTCAACATCTCTTGGCTTCAAATCGTAAGGAACCCAAGTTCCTTGCTTTTTAATCATTCCCAACGCATGCAATCGCTTAGAAACGGCTTGGCGGGAAACTCCTAATCTTTAACCAAGCTCTTCTTGCGTTTGACACGGATCCTCATCGAGCAATGCCTCCAATTCAGAGTCTTCGAAGTTTTTTTGCCTTCCTTCACGCGGACGATCATCAACACTGAAATCACCGTTTTTGAAGCGACAAAACCAATCACGACACGTTGTTTCACTCAGAGCAGCATCACCGTAAACTTTTTGGAGCTCTCGATGTGCTTCAGCCGCCGTTTTCTTCGAATGAAAGAAGAAAATCAACACTTCCCGCAAATGACGATTATTTGGCACGAAACCAGACATCTTCAAACAACCAAAATATATAACACTAAACCAAAATCTGAGCTTGGTTTATGACGCTTGAGATGTACAACATTCGACCAGCACTTACTACTGGCGCCATCTATTGCTAAACAGCGGTAACTTAGTTGCGCACCTAATATTTATCCTGTTCTAGTTACCTTTCAAAGAAGCAATTGGAGTGATCCAATGATGATTACTGAAATAAATGGCTTATCTTATCATAATACCACTAAACAAAACATTCTAAAACATCAAATACTGCTTATAAGCGCATGTTCAGAAGAACAATTTTTAAGCAACTGTTATGCTGAAATACTCAAAAACAAATAGAGTCTTTGATGCTTATAATGTTGCTCCATGAGCCTGGATAAATGGTTTTGGAATGCTAAGATGATTCCAATGCGTGCTGAAATTATTAATCGAATGAGAATGGAAAAGGATATGATACGGCAGCAGGGTAAATGCACCCTTCTTTTTGAAGAAATGCTCCTTAAACTTTGGAAAAAATGCTCCTTAGATGCGTTTGCCCGGTATAATGCAATCGGAGATATCAACCTTCTGGTTAGCGCTTGCCGGTTGTTATGACGGGTCTTAAGTTTCTTCAAGATTGTATAGCGGAGCTTTGCTCCGCAATCTTTTAAGGTAGTTTTGACGGGTTTAAATTTCATTTTGACGAGTCTTCATTTCATTTTGAAGAGTCTTAATTTCGTTTTGACGGGTCTTAATTTCGTTTTGAAGACTCTTAAATTCAGAAACTTAAGACCCGTCAAAACTATACAATCTTGAAGAAACTTAAGACCCGTCAAAACATACGGCAAGCGCTAACCAGAAGATTAATACCTCTGATTGCATCTAAGGAGCATTTTTCCAAAGTTTAAAGAGCATTTCTGCAAAAAGAAGGGTGCATTTACCCTTTGCCTTTAGTAATACTAGTTTAGAGTGTAAACATAACATGTGTGCAAAATTTTATTGCGATCTGTCAAATAGTTTTCAAGATGCATCATTTGTGCATTTTTGTGTGTCTCAATTTTTGCGAGCCTAGTCTTTAAGTATTGGTGTCTGTTTTCCGGCTATCTTACTTCAATCGTAATAATTTTGGAGCACACAATCTCAAACCAATCTTGCCGAAAATATTCTAAGTCCGCGTAAACAAGCTCCCTGAAATATCAAAACTGCATTGATGACGCCAACGTGCAATGATCTCTTTCGGAGTCCGTAAGAGTATTACCCGACACGTGACGTGTCTAGAAGCTGAAGCAGTGAACCACCGCCGATGCCTCAATGCCAGTAAACGGTGTCAAATCGTGAGTGACATGCATGTTCGTTTCCTTTTCCAATGCGCATGGTAAGTTTCGCCCCAAAGCTGCGTTCTACCGCTAGCATGGCTTCCGTTTTTCGGCCCTACCGTTCGTCCCGCTTATGCGTCGGTAATCGGAAACATCATGGGTAACTCTACTAAATGAACACCATTGTCGCACCGCACATATAATTAAAACACACGCACACGAAGTAATGAAAACTAGTGAGATAATGAAGGAATTTTTAAAACAGGCCTATACGAATTTGGTCGAAAAGTAACGTTTGCATTTAAAAAAATGGACCAAAATTGCCGATTTTTCATGGGTTTACCTTCATCCGCACTGACAAAACAACAGTTACCTATGAGTCAGCAGATAAAATTTGACAGCTCTATCAGTCGAACTCTAACCGTGATGGCAAAAACAGTGAAGCAACTCCGTTCAGAAATGTACGCAATCAAAAAACGGCACCCCGCCGCGTCAAAAACGGACATCGTGCTGCACTTTGTCGACGCCAGATACGCCCGTTCCGGTATCTACAACATCTTGGCACTATTAGACAACAATCAGAGCATCGAAAAAAAGCCCCGTTCCGGACGGCCGACGACCCTGAGCGACAAGAAGCTCCAAAGGATGCTAAAGAGGAAGACCGAGGGAAAAGTGGCTACATCGCTGCGTGCGTTTGGCCGGGAGGTCGGTTCAACCGGCCAAACAGTGAAAAAGTTCCTGGCAAACATGAACATACATGTCAGGAAGCGGAAGTCACGTCCTCTGGCTTCGGAGCTGCAGGCAATGACGACCTATCTCACCCTGGATGGCAACGACTGGCAGGGCACTTCGTATTTTACTTCCCCCACGAAGGAAGTGAGCTCGAGGTGAAGTTCATTTCATAACCAAGTTCCCAAGAAGGTGCTGCTGTGGCTGACAATCAGCGAGAAGGGGATGTCAAAGCCGCTCTTCTTTCGCTCCGGACTGGCCATGAACGGTGAAATTTATAGTACGAAATGCCTACCGGAAGTTGCGTCGTTCATCAAGAAATACCATAAGGGCGAAGAAGCGGTGTTCTGGCCGGATCTGGCGACGGCCCACTACTCGAAGCGATCGTTGGAGGAGATGGAGCGGCTCAATATCGATGTGGTTCCCAAGTTGGCGAACCTGCCCAAAGTCGCCCAGCTGCGTCCCATCGAGAATTTCTGGGCCAACCTGAAGCGAAAACTGAGGAGGAATTGATAAATAAAACGAAGAAAAAACTCAAAAACATGCCTCCACGCATGTTTTCGTCCGCCATGGCAAATGTTCCGGTTAACTGTCGGAGGGCCGCTCGCAAGGGCGTAGAATTTTTTTGCAACTTAGCTTAAATAATTACCTTCCATGGCAAATTTATCAAAAGCAATTATCTGTCTTAGCTTGTTTTTATCACCATCCGAAAAAAGTCCATTTTCTTTAATGCAAATTTTAGTGAATTGGAGCACAAATACATGAACGTGGAGAAATTTAAACTTCTTTTGACGATGCGTTGAATAAATGAGTAACCAACAATAAGAGTGTTTCTATATGTCCTATTGGGAGAAGTCTAAGTGGTGAAGGTAGAAGATTTTTTCACGTTTTCGATCGTTTTTTTCAGACATTTTGGTCATTTACTGGAGAGGTTGGCTCTGAATCCAATTAAAATAAGTGAACCACCCTAATGAAATAACACAAATAATATTCTTGCGACTAAAGATCAAGTACCTATAAATCATATTGTGTATCTATTCCTGTAAATCGTATCATATGGCAAAGGGTAAATGCACCCTTCTTTTTGCAGAAATGCTCTTTAAACTTTGGAAAAATGCTCCTTAGATGCAATCAGAGGTATTAATCTTCTGGTTAGCGCTTGCCGTATGTTTTGACGGGTCTTAAGTTTCTTCAAGATTGTATAGTTTTGACGGGTCTTAAGTTTCTGAATTTAAGAGTCGTCAAAACGAAATTAAGACCCGTCAAAACGAAATTAAGACTCTTCAAAATGAAATTAAGACTCGTCAAAATGAAATTTAAACCCGTCAAAACTACCTAAAAGATTGCGGAGCAAAGCTCCGCTATACAATCTTGAAGAAACTTAAGACCCGTCATAATAACCGGCAAGCGCTAACCAGAAGGTTGATACCTCCGATTGCATTATACCGGGCAAACGCATCTAAGGAGCATTTTTCCAAAGTTTAAGGAGCATTTCCTCAAAGAGAGGGGCATTTCTCTGCCACAATACATAAATTATTATTTTTTCCCACCCCGATAATAATTCCCCCCCCCAAAAAAAGTCGCGTTTTTCCCACCAATTTTTTTTTTTCAAATTTTCCCAATATATCCACAAAAAACAAAAAAAAGAGAAAAAAAATTTTTATTTGTTTTTTTTTTTACCCCACTCTTTATAAACACCCCCACAAAAAAAAAAAAAAAATTAGCAAATTCTGTGTTAAAAATATTTTTTCTTGGTTTTTTTTTTTTTCCTTTTACAGGGCGCCCCCCCCCCCCCCCCCCCCCCCGCCCCCCCAAAAAAGCAAAACAAATATAACATATTTTCTTCTTTTTTTTTTTTTTTTTTTTTTTATTCCTTGTTTAATACATAGTAAAATGTAAAATCACTTTCACTTTTTTTAAAAACAGTATTTAAAAAAACTTTTTGAGCGTATTAGCAGAACTATTGTGTTTGGGAAACTAGGAGAATTTAAAATTAACACTTCATATGATCACTTTAACAAAAATAAAAAATAAAATATTGAAGCACTTTTTCAAAATTATCACTAGTAAACGCGAGCAAATTCCTTTAAATTCCACTATAGGAAGCTTCTCTTTTGACAGATAGTCTGTAAGTCGCAGACGAAATAGGCCTATCTGTCAATAATGATAATTTTGAAAAAGTGCTTCAATATTTTATTTTTTATTTTTGTTAAAGTGATCATATGAAGTGTTAATTTTAAATTCTCCTAGTTTCCCAAAAAAAAAAAAAAAAAAATTATTTTTATTTGCACGCCGCGGGTAGTCCGACTGATTTATGAGTAATGTTTTTTGTATTTAAACAAAAAAAAAAAAAAAAAAAAAATATTAACATCAAAAAAAAATTTATTTTTTTCCCTCTTTCTGCTTTCCCCCCCCCCACCCCCCCCCTAAAAAAAAAAACAAAGACGAACTCCCACAAAAAAAAATTGTGAAAAATGTCGATGCAATGTTTTTCCGTGTCACCAACCTCGACTACCTGGCTGCAAGCTGCGTTTGTCTACTTCCATTTTGCCCCACCAACTTAACGACAATCAGCTGTGTGTTATCAATCGTCTCCTCCTTTCCCTATAAACATATGCATATATATCGCTCACTCCCTTTCTCTCTCTATCTGTCGCCCATACCCTGCAACGGACACAGTAGAAATTAGGATTCACGATCCGCGAGCAACGCATGCTAAGTTTTTTTTTCTTCTGAGTACTATTATCCATCTAACCTGAAAGTGAGAGCTCATGCCATTGTTTGACTCGGAAGCTTGCTTTTGCCATTGCACTAACCCAAAATCGAACAGGATGGCCATGAGCGGGAGCGCGCCTTTACAGTTTCCGTTTTCCCTATCGTTACCCTCCAATAAATCTATCACACCTGATTGATTTATTACAAAACTCATCCCTAAACTTGTTCACTGGTGCACCTCCCCCGCCACAAATGCCAGGAACTCTTGCTCGGAGAAAACCATGGAGGCGGAAAACGATCTTAGCTGGCAAAAGGGAAAAATTGCGATTTAAGCTTGAAAGGAATCCTTTTGTTGTTTGGTGATTTTGTGCGGAAAGGTTGCAGGCCTATGGATGGATACACTTCCGTCCTATGAAATTCCTTCTACACGCGTCTGTTTTGTGAATACTGGCAGCACACAGCTACGATCAGGCTTATTGGGGATCGAACATTTGTATCCCCTCTGCCAGCTGTTTCTTTCTTGTTTACGGAGACGAATCAATAAACTTTTCTTAAATTGGTCGGTGACAATAATTTCCTGACAATTTATCACCTGCTGTGATTATTGAGGTAGGAGTTATGCTCTTTATGCTGATTCAAAATTAATTTTGACAACTTGATGCTAATGATGGATAGCCAAACAACCTTCTGAACAGATATTTGTGACTTGTGTTATATTGAAAAAGCAGTCGAGAGTGACACGTAACCGTCGTAGCGAGCTGCATCTGAAATAGATTAAAAGCAACATTTAATTTATAATTAACTTTATTGTCATAAATAACGACTTTCTTTATCCAACGAAAACCAATAATAAGTGGGGCGTTACCATGATACTTTCCACTACCAGGGAAAAGGAGCGCTTTCTGTTGCTAGTTGCTCGCTGAAACCTCTCGTTGCCCATGGCAATGTAAGTCACAGTGCCTGCCACCAAGGACCGGAAGACGTTTCGCTGTTGTTATTGCGTTCTTGTGTTCCTTCGCAGAATAAATAATGAAAAACATAGTGCAATAAATAATTGCAAATTGAAAATATTGATATGAGACCATGCCGGTCCTTGCCACATTCGCGTTAAAAAATGACAATCAAAGCATTCGATAATTTATGGATTCACGATACAGAGCTAGAGGGTAGAGGGCTGAGCCGTTCGTAGTTCAGCAACTAGTCTAGGGTTTATTTTTTCAATAGGGCGATACTAGGATCGATACCAAAATGAGAAATTTAAGAGTGAAGATTCCATGTACAGTTTTAATTCTTTATTTCTAACGAATTGCATTTTTGATTTCGTTAAACATCTCGGGACTTCGAATTCAATCAACTCTTCGATAGCAACAATTTAACGCATTACTTTGTTACGATTTTCATATTCAAAATTGCTAAAAAAAAACATATTCATGCCCTTTTTCCAGCATTGTTTTGATTGCGCCCTTCAGAATTCTTGCCCTCTGTCAAATTAAATTTCGCCCGTTTCCTAGCCCTGCTGGAAATTGGTTTGTTTATTTCGCCAGTCTGAATGGAGGCCAATGAGAAAATTATCAGTCAATTTAGCCTGTTTACCCAGTCTTCTTGCAATTGCAATTTCAATTGCGCGATAAAAAATAAAACCGGAAAACATAGAGTGATTAATGCAGCAAGTAATAATAATGGATCCATCTATGGATGAACAAACTGTGAGTATACAATTATCATAGCGTTTTGTAACGTTTTTTACTTCTATTACAGTTTGTTGCTAATGTGGTTCTCGAAGGTAATAGTTTCTAGGAACATCTCCGAACAATAATTGGATCACAGACAAAATTGGAAGGAGTATAATAATTTCAGCCATCGACTTGATGATGTGACGATGTTGGAATACAGGACTTCAGGGAACCAAAACTTGTACCAGAACGAAGCTAGTATGAAATGCTCCGGTATTGTCCTTTGTACTTTGTGATGAGTTTTCACAGATAAAAGGTTTGTTAGTAGGATCTCTTGAAATTTTAAAAAGGAAGATAAATTTGTGGGTGTTGAATAGGGAAGTCTGAATGAACAAAGGTGAGTTTGTTTAATTTCTTTCACGATCGCTAGCTAGGGGTTCCTGAATAATAAAAATAAAAACAATATTCAAACAAATTCCGACGCTTCTTCTCTAAAAGAAATACAGTTGATACTGATACTAAGCCATCACACGTCTCAACATTATCTGAATTGGCTTCGAAATGACCCGTTATATTATTTTTACTCTTCCTTCCCCTCTTTTCGGGTGCATGTTGACCCAGTAGAGCAGCGTAGTATGATTTGTTTATAACAAAGCTCTTCAATTTTCAGATATCAGCAAGTTTCTCGTTTGAAAGCGGAATGGGATCAATTTATATTGGCAGGATATCTTGCGTTAAGTCAGCTGATAATTCGGAACCTTTTTGTCGTATGTCAAAGCTCAAGTATGAACCGGATAGACAAGCGTAGAACTGCAATGTGCAGCTTCTACAACGGAAGTATTGTTCATTATCGATCTAAAAAAAAATTGAAGAATGAAAGGTTTCAAGCTCATTATTGAATGTTTATCTACCTAAAGCTTACTCGTGAAACTTTTTGATGGCTCTGTTTCTTAAGTGTGGAACAATTTACGCCACTGAATTATGACGTATCAGAGTAGTTATATTTCGATGAGTGAGACATGTTGACATGCTTTGAATCCATGAACTTTTCAATACTCACTCGCTGCCCATTGCACTGTACTTCAATTTCATTAGCACTTCCATCTTGCCATGGCCTAGAAAGAATTAAAAATACAGAAATTCGGTTCATTTTAATTAACATAAAAATAGTGCCATTACCAAAAAAAAAACACATCTGCAACCAGACACCTGAAGAACTCAGGGTGTGGGGATGAGGGTGCCAACTCCTCGACCCACTAAAAACCCACCCGTGCCTTAAGCCCTGGACCACCCCCCCGGGGACCACCTTTCGGTACTACTTCGGGGAGGGGGCTATTGTGCTTGTTAAGCACCCACTATGTCTAACTACTTAGGGCTTTAGTAGTTAGGTGGTCCCTGCGACCTGTCTTTGGTCGTTTCGCCATTTTTGTTGGAGATCGAGGACGATCTGGGAGGCTGCTACGCATACCGCGTCCCAGACGTCCCGGTCCTGACACATCCTCTGGGCCAAGTTATCCGGAGTCGTGTCGTGACCGCTTACGGCAATCATGCCGGATCACGCGCCGTCAAAGCGAGGACATGCGAAGAACACATGTTCCGCAGTTTCCTCGACTCCCGCGCACTCGCTGCATGCGGAGGACTGTGCATGCCCATATTTGTACAGGTATTGTCTAAAACAGCCGTGGCCTGACAATATCTGCGTTAAGTGGAAGTTCACTTCACCGTGTCGCCTACCGACCCACCCGGTTAATTCCGGGATTAGTTGGTGGGTCCCTCGACCTTTGGTGGAGTTGTTCCATTCCCTTTGCCACTTAACCATGGATGCGGCTCTAGTGGTCTTCCGAATACCTCTTGTTCCACGTTGCTCGAAGCACTCTACGTCCTCTTTTATGACAATGCCTATTGGCATCATCCCCGCTAGGACGCAGACCGCGTCGCGTGATACCGTTTGGTATGCACTCACCACCCTTAGGCACATAAGCCTGTGTGTACTCTCTAGCTTACTTGCGTAGCTCGTGGTACTCAAGGCGGTGATCCATGCAGGCCCACCGTACCTAAGTATGGACAGGGCGACGCTGGCCAGGAGTTTACGCTTACTCCCTTGCACCGCCGAGCTATTCGACATCATGCGGGATAATGCCGATATAGCCATAGAGGCTTTCTTGCAAGCGTAATCGACGTGACTGACAAAGGACAGCTTATCGTCGATCATAACCCCAAGATACCTCAAGAACCTCTTCGACTCTATTGTGCAGTTACCTGCACTAATCGTCGCATGTTGCTCCGATTTCCGATTATTCACCACCGTGATCTCGGTCTTATGGTGGGCTAGCTCCAATTGCCTGGAGCTCATCCATCTCTCCACAATGCCAATGGAGTGTGAGGCCGTTAACTCGACCTCCTTGATGGATTCACCACATATCTCCAGGGTGATGTCGTCTGCGAACCCGACTATCTTTACCCCACTCGGGAACTCAAGCCACAGTACCTCGTCGTACATCGTGTTCCATAACACCGGACCCAGGATCGAACCTTGCGGGACGCCTGCGGTGATCTGCACACGTTTCTGGCCTGCCTCTGTATTATATACCAGTACGCGATTCTGGAAGTAGCTTTCGAGAATCTTGTACAGGTACCCAGGAACCTGAAGGCGTTGGAGCGAGTCGGCGATAGCCGCCCAACTGGCGCTATTGAACGCATTCCTCACGTCAAGGGTGACCCGGCACAGTATCGTACTCCTCGCCTCTTGCGCTGGATTGCCACCTCGGCCGTCTTGGTGACGGACAGGATGGCATCCACCGTCGACTTCCCTTTACGGAAGCCAAACTTATTATTAGACAGACCGCCTATACCCTCCGTGTATGTTGTCAGTCTGTTGAGGACTACCCTCTCGAGCAGCTTACCCGCTGTATCCAACATACATATAGGTCTATATGCCGATGGATCTCCTGGTGGCTTCCCTGTCTTTGGTAGCAACTCAAGGGTCTGAATTTTCCAGGTGTCCGGGAAGACGCCCTCATCCAGACACTTTTGCATCACCACCCTGAACATTTCGGGATCCAGCAAGATAGCCGTCTTGATGGCCAGGTTCGGAATACCATCCGGTCCCGGCGCTTTGTTCACCTTTAGCGACTTTGCTATCGCAATGAGTTCATCATTCGTCACCGTCACCTCGTCGTCGACCCCCGTTGTGCCGTTGTCAGTGCCCACGTGGTCACGGGTGTTCGGCTGAGCCGTCCACCCTTCCGTCGCTATGACAGCGTTAAGGTCTGGGATACTGGAATGCTGGTCATGGGACACAGCTACGGCGGCGGGGGGCCATGGACTTGGGTCGTGGCTCGGAAAGAGTTCCCCAACGATCACCTGCAGCAGCTCTGATGAACGCTCGGTTGGAGCCGCCGATTCTCTGGTTTTGGCCATTATAACCCGGTAGGCGTCACCCCACGGATTCGTATTGGCCTTCTGACACAGCCCCTCGAAGCAGGCTCGCTTACTGGCCTTTGTCTCGCTCTTTAGTGCGGCCTTCGCGGCGACTAGCGCCCCTCTACGCTCGATTCTATCGGCGTCTGATCGCGCTCTTTGCACCCTCCCTCTTGCGTGGTGGCATGTTCTTCGGAGGTCGGCGATCGACTCCGTCCACCAATACACCGGCGATCTTCCATTCCTCGGTTTGACTTCCCTCGGCATGGTCGCATCGCACGCTCGTGTAAGGTCATAACGAGTCATTCGCCGCAAGGTTCCTGGGTTTCGCGTAAGTTTCGTTCCCTCTCAAGCGCCTCTTTAAAAGTCTCTACATCAAATTAGGACGTCCTCCATCTGCGGGCGAATGGTGTGGATGCTCCTCCTTCCGCGCGCTACCTTGTATTGTGGACGATACAATAACGTACCGCCAAGTGGTCGCTATGGGTGTAGCCATCATCCACCCTCCAATTGCTTATTAGCTTAGGACTGCTAAATGTTATATCGATGATCGATTCCGCTCCGTTTCTATGGTAGGTACTCTTGGTACCCACGTTGGCTAGGTCCACATTGAGCCTAGCCAAGCCCTCCAGAAGAATCTGGCCCCTAGGGTTGGTAAGGCGGCTCCCCCACTCGAGCGCCCAAGCGTTGAAGCCCCCGCTATTACCAACGGGTTCAGGCCAGTTAGCTCCGTTGTCATCCGATCGAGCTTATTGGAAAACTGTTCGATCGACCACCTTGGCGGTGCTTAGCAGCTGTAGAAGAACACTCCATTCACTTTTACAACCACGAAGCCTTCGTTTGTGATAGACACAACCTCCTGAACCGGGTACTTGCCCGTCGTCCATAATGCCGCCATATTAGACCTGTCCGCAAACCAGTTCCCGTTGCCGGATGGGATGCGGTATGGGTCGGAAATTATGGCGATATCCGATGCCGACTCGCTAACTGTCTGACACAGCAGTTGCTGGGCTGCCTCACAATGGTTCAGGTTTAGTTGGGTTACCTGCATTACGGTTGGCTCGTTGGAATACCCTTAGCGGCCGGGCACTTAGCCCCCCCCCATGACGTGCTTATCGTCCGGTTTCCCGGCGCACATCAAGCATTTGGGGGGACCTTTGCAACCCCGCGCCTTGTGGCTAGTGCTGCCACACCTTCTGCACATGTTGCTCCTATCTGGGCCTTTGCATTCCCAGGACATGTGCCCGCTCTCTAGGTATCTGAAGCATGCCTTCGGCGGCTGGTGCAGGCTTAGTGGGAATATTGACCATCCCACCTTCACCTTCGCCACTTTCAGCGCCGCGTTTGCGTCACCTGCCGCTACCCTCAGGGTTGCCACCTGGGTCCCAAGTGGACCCTTCCTCAGACGTATGTCTGCGGCAGCAACCTCGACCTGGCACTGTTCCTTCAGGGCAGTGGAGATCTCGTCTGCCTCAGTGATCTCATACAGGTTTTTACACTGGATCGTCACCTGCAAGACGAGGGCGCGCACCTCCACACCCTCACCTAAGGCCTGTTTTGGCAGGTCTCTATACGCTGGGCCCTTAAGCGTTGTCACTTTTTTAAGCTCCAGGAGCATTTCGCCAGTGCGGGTACGGCGTATACTCCGCACATCGGCGCCTAGGCCTGCCAGTTTAGCGTCCCCGCGCATCGCTGTCAAGACCTCGGAGTAATTAGACGCCTCGGTCTTGACGATGAGGGCCTCTCCGCGGTTACGCTTGCGGGCCACCGGTCGCTTATCTTTTTCTTTTTTGGTTCTACTCCTCTTTTTCCTCACTTTCTGCCTCCGTGCTAGTTATGGCTGATGTTGTCGTTGGGGCCCTGCCGCTTGGGCCCCCTTTGGCGCTTGAGACAACACGCGAGCTGGACGTCGCGCCTTTTACGCTGGGCTTAGCGCCGGGGCCTCTCCAATTGCGAGAAGCCGAAGCTGGTCGCGAGGATGGACCCTCTGACCCCGCCGCCACGTTCGCATAGGTTCGTTTCCTTTTTGGAGCTTCCGACACGATACGCTTCTTAGAAGCGCCAGGTTCCGTCTCGCCCGGGGACTGCCTAGCCCGCTTGGAGGTTCCTGCCCCCATGGATAGGGTGGACTCTCCGACGGAGACGGATGTCTGCTCGGCTAGTAATTTGGCTTCCAGCTCTTCCCTCTCCTTGCATGCAGCCTGCGTAGCCTAAGAAGGCTCAACTTGAGGTCTTTAGCAATGTTGTTGCACGACGACGCGAAGTCGATGATCGCGTCCAACTGCTCTGAGACCTCCATCACCTTAGGAAGGGTTTCCCGCATCCTATCCATGGCCCGGATGAGTCTTGGCCCATCCATGGCCACACCTAGCTTGGTGCCACCTGCTTCCGATGCCGTAGCACTACCGCAGGTGTCGCTAACGCCCGATCCCACCGTTTTACGCGGTGGGGACCTCACTAGGCCGCCTTTAGCGAACGGATTCGCTCTCTCTTGGGTTTTCTCGTTTCCTCCATGTTGTTGGGTCCCCTCAGCCGCTATTCAAGCCCACGTGGAGTAGTCGCTATTGTGATCCCATGGTTATCTACCCATGCAGGGAGGCCATGTTGACACGGCCCTTCATGGGGAACCGTGTTCAGAGCCGGATCAGCGCAAGACAGGTATAGGTCATGTGAGCCTACTCCCGCCCGACTGGCGAGGTCGGGCGGTGAAGAATGGAACGTACTGGAGGCCTGCCAAGGTTTTGATGGGACGGAGACGACCTGTACCGCGGGAACCTCGCCATTTCCTGCTCGGTGTCACCTGGCAGTACTGAGGGAGACGACACAGGCGCCAGCCCGAATACAACGGTACTACTCATAGATCTTTTCGCAGCCAGTTGCCATAATTGGGGTTTTACTGGCATCCACCCCAATGCGTCATATGACGCTCCCTCCGTAGTTCGTTTAGCCGTTAAGGGGACACCTCTGTATATATGAGTGTGTGCGGGCATATGTGTGCATGTGTGTGTGAGAGAGTAAAATTGTCTGTGTGTATATGTGTGAGCGTCTGACTCTGTTTCGGCGCGACCTTCTTCTTTTTTTCCGAAAGCAAGTAACGGCGCAATAACCATAAGCCATAAAAGGCTAGGACAAGAGTTGGTGCTCATGACCCAACCGACAGATAAGCTCTCAAGCAAGAAAAGGCACTACATCCTTGGCTTTGGAGCCTGGATACAAGTAGGAAACGCCAGTGTTCCAGCCCAGAAAAGTGGACTGCGAAAGAGTGCATTAACTTAGCTCTTAGCTTCGTCACTCCCAACGACCTATATAGGGTACGGGACGGGTTTTAAGCAGTTTTTTTGTTGGGGCGTAGAACCACTGCGTCCACTGAGTTGAACTTTTGTGGTTAGCAGTTTAGTCAGCCCCATAGACATTTGATGAAGCTGTATGTAATCTATAATTAGAACTGACAATATTTAGACATTAATCCCACTGCTTACGTCTGGTCTATCGGAACATACCTTCAGCAACGAGCATTTGGCTTAGAAAATTTCATTGCCATGGAATAAAGTTCCCAATTGCAGGGACTTCTTAAACGCATGCGGATTGCTTTCTGATTAAAAAAATGTTTTCTTCAGCTCCTCAATCTGTACATAAACTAACAATATTGTATGAGTGCGATTCTGTGCATGTGTGCGAAGGCGAAATGAAATAGGCCAGTTGACGATTTGCTGCAAACGTCAAATTCCTCAACCCGCTCCTTCGTTTTAACCATCCGCTCTCGAAAACAATCAACCAAAACATGTCGATTGCTACGACCACAAACTCGTCTCCTAGCAGGTTATGAGACAGACGTACACGACCAAACTTTTAGTTTGTCATTTATCTTTAGATTGGCAATGTGTATTTCTTATTTCATTTACTCTCACGCAAATGTTAGCCACTGCGACTGTGATGACAAACGGGATGCTTCGTTTAAAAACAAACAAATGCAAGAGACAGCAGGCTTCACGTTACATTACCGGTGCGCTATATCCATGGATAACAAAGAAGAGAGGAAACATGGGCTCTCCCAAAAGCAACAGTGATGCCATAGCTGCAGCTCAACAGCGAAGCATTATTTATCGTTGGGTACTATTGGACAGCTCCAAAACATATTTTTTATTGCAAATGATAGTGCCAGATGATGGACAATATAATCATAAGCATAGATCAACCTCCAATGACTGGAAGAAACATGAAATAAATAGCGATTTCAGATTGTCTAAATATGTAATAAATTTAACTCAATGTTCAACATCACATTCTGGCAACAAGCCTAGTTGTGGGAGAGAGCTGATGAAGACATGCTCTCCGGTACACGCGATGCAAATGCAAAATACACAAAGGCAAAATGTGAGCGAACTTCTTCAGCAAGTCAGAAACTGATGGTTTCTAGATGATGTATTTTAAACCTTCAAAATGACAGTAATAAATTTGTAATCAATCTTGATTCATACATCAAATCATTGGCCCAATAGATAAATCTTAAGATCGTATCATTTAAAAGGAAATGATTTGGAAAATGTAGGAGTTATAGACCTATTTCCTAACAACTGATCAATATAGTGACCCCTGATTAAGCCGTTCCCTACTCTACATAAAGAATGTGCACCCCAAAAAAAAACAACCGGAAAATAAGGGTTTAAAAAGGAAAAAAAGAAAAAAACAAAAAAAAAATAATTTTTTAAGACTTCAAAAAAAAACAAAAAAAAAACAAATACAGTTAAGTCAATTTGACCTGTTATATCCAAATGCCCGCACCTTTCGTTTGACACCTTCCATCAGTTTTTGCACAGTGTCATCCGTCACCAATTTTGCAGCTTTCTGCCAGTTACGCCTGAAGCTTTTCTCATCAATTGCTACGCTATTCGTTTTTCGAAGATTCCTCTTGACCAGAGCCCAATACTTTTCGATCGGACGGAGTTCTGGCGAATTTGGCGGATTGCAATAATTTGGGACAATATTTACACCATTAGCAATGTACCAATCCTTAGCCAGTTTTCCATAGTGGCAAGATGCCAGGTCAGGCCAGAACAGCACCGAACCGTTGTGTTCCCGAATGAACGGCAACAGTCGTTTATTCAGACACTCTTTTACGTAAATGTGTCCATTTAGAGTGCCAGTCGTGATGAAAATGTCGCTTCTGAGACCGCATCCACATATTGCCTGCCATACGAGGTATTTTTTTGGGAACTTCGACCATTTTTTTGCTTAAAACGATCAGCAACATTCCCTCTTTGCAACGAGGTATAAAACTGTAGTCCCGGTATCTGCTTAAAGTCAGCTTTGCAATATGTTTCGTCGTCCAATATTATGCAGTCGTATTCCTTCAGCATAGTGTCATATAATTTTCTCGATCGAGATTTTACGCTCTTGTTCTGGCTGTCGTTACGATTTGGAGCAACACCTACTTTGAATGATTTCAAGCCTGCACTTTTCTTCACTTTCTGGACGAACGATGAAGACATTTTCACTTTTTTCGCACCATCACGAACGGAGATATTCGGCTTCTTCTTAAATTCTTTAATCACTTTCTTCCTCTCCGTGACGAAACGAGCATCATGGTTACCTCCGGAACCGACCTTTCTCTTTAAAGTTAAGCGCTGCTGAAAGTTTTTTAGCACTTTAGTATCTGTCGATTTTGCGATTTTTAATGACTTGGCAATATCGCCGTGCGACATATCTGGATTTTCCACTCTTTTGTGCAAAATTGCTTCGCGCACGCGTTCTTGATTCGACGCCATTTTACTGAATAAAAGTTACTGTAGCCAAACGACGTCTTCATCATAGCACACATACATTAATATTCATGTAGTAGTGATCGGATTAGCAAAGCGTACACGGAGAAGACTGCATTAGGGCATTTCCGACGACTACTTTTTGGTGTGCACATTCTTTTTTTTTTCCTCCCCCCCCATTAATGTGCGGGCCCCCCCCCCCCCCCCCACCCCCAAAACAACCACCCCAAACCAACAAAACAAAAAACAAAACACACATCGTGAAAAAGAAAAAAAATATACTATGTTGGTCCACCCCCCCCCCCGGGCCCCAACAATAATTTATTTTTTTTTTCTTACACCCCACCACCAAGAAAAAAAAAAAAAAATTAAATATTAAGTTTTTTAGGCAAAAAATTTCCATCCAAGTTAGGACACCCCCCCCCCCCAAGGGAAGGTGGCCTCCCCTACAAATAAAACATAAATTTCTGCATAACTCGAGAACTAATCAAGCAAATGAAATCACATTTGGCATATGGAGGTTTATGGAGGCAGGATTTTTATATATAAAAAAAGAATTTCTGTCTGTCTGTCTGTCTATCTGACTTTTATAGACTTAAAGAGTTCTCAACCGATCGGCATGAAAATTTGTATGCAGGGGTTTTTGGGACTGGGGAAAGTTCTAATGATTGATTGAGACTCCTTCTCTCTCTGGAAGGATGGGCTCCCATACAAATGAAACACAAATTTCTACCAAACATGAGAATTAACCAGGTTACTGAAACACAAAACGTGTATGTCTCGGGTAAGAAGCATGTTCTGATAGAAGTTTGAACGCCTGCTTAGTCAAGATCGTGACCACGTTTATTGTGTTGAAAACTTGCCACAAGAAGTTATTGGAAAATTAATTTCGCAATTTCAGAACGTACATCGTTAATTACACTAGTTTACAAAATAAATCAAAAGTGATGAACTTTATAATTCGACTAATGTTTTTAATGTGATTTTTTATGCAGAATTCATAAATTCAAAAAATTTAAGTAGAACCGTTTTCGAGATATGGATGAAAGTTGATTTTTTAATAAATGAACAAAAACACATTTACTTAAAATGGAATATCTCCTATGCGTCTGATCCAATTTCAAATATTTCAAAAATTTCAAATGAAACAAAATTAAATTATACACCGATGTTCTGAACCTTGCAATATTCTAAGAGTAGTAATTTCGACGCTATTTATAAGTATATATAGTTTTTCGTGATTTTTTTTGGAGATTTTTAAAAAAAATTTGCTAAACATATGATTAATACCAAAATAACGTCAACAAAAAAATATATTGCATGTGAAGCTTAAAGCCAAAAACGAAGAAAATAAAAGCTCAATGGTGAAAATCGGTTGAAAAAAGAAGAAGTAATGCAGGTTTTTGGAAAAAAGTGCAGAAATACGTGAAAAAACAGAAATTCGAAAGAAATACGCCCATCTCTCTCTCTCTCTCTCTCTCTCTCACACACACACACACACACACACACACACACACACACACACACACACACACACACACACACACGCTTACGATTTGGTTTACCTACTGTTCTATTGTTTGGTAAGATATTCTGGCACCTTATTTTAATAGATATTGGTAACGCTTCAAAACAAAACTAATTGTGACAGTTCGTTGTTCAGTTATCGGAGTGAGAAAAATGTACGCTGCAAAACGGGAATTCAAATGCAAAAATGATCCACAAAAGTTTGGTTATGCCTGTGGCGTCTACATTTTTACGACACCGGTTAAATTCACTGCTTCTCCTCAATCTGCGTTCCGTTTTTATTTTGAAATTTGTCCGGAGAATCTGGATAAACCATGGGTGCCTAACGTTCTGCGTAATTCGTGCAAAACATGCCTGGCTAGGTGGATAGCAGGTAAAAGGTGCGTTTGGCTTACCACTGCCCCCTTCAAATTTGTTATATACTCTCATTTCTGTCACTGTAAAGCCGCTATTTGTCCTTTGATAAGCCAGTTATTTGGAATGAACGTTTTTGCCATGATACGGGTTGTTATTTCTGCCTCACCAAGGCAGAATGCAGTAAAACAAATCTCCAAAAAAAAAAAAAAAAAAAAAAAATACATATACATATAAAAAAAAAAAAAAAAATTACTCACAGAATACAGCATTTTTCAGAAGATCGGTGTTAAATTTAATTTTGTTTCATTTGATTGGAGATATTCCATTTTACGTAAATGTGTTTTTGTTCATTCATAAAAAAATCAACTTTTATCCATATCTCGAAAACTGTTCTAGATGTACCTATATTAATGTCATCACTTAAGTGGCGAACCAGCCCAGGAGGCTGAAAGCCACTATAATAAAGAATTAAAAAAAAAAAAAAATGTCATCACTTTGCAATTCATCCTACTTGAAATAAAACGATATAAACGTGACAGGATTAGTTAGTAATGTTTGTTGTAGTTATTTAACGTAAGCAAACATTATTAGAAAACGAAACCGATCCTTAAACTGCCCAATTGTTTGATTCATCGTAGGATGAATATAGGAACAATGAGATTAATTTGGGGGCAGTTTCCCTACTTTAATTTTTTTGACGGCTTTTTTATATTCTGCATAAAATTTCACATTAGAAATGATGATCAGCTTACCGAGTTCATAAATGCTGTAAACTAGTGTTATTATGGAGAAAATGTCCAGCGCCTGAATAAAATTTCATCTACTAATAAGCCTTTTCGACCTCGTTCGATTAAACTGGCGAAACTGAACTGATGTACATAGCTCGAAAAAGTAGTGTGAATTTCTGTTCGATATCATACACATAAATTGAGCGTAACAAAACTTACAAATTAACTTTATAAATCGTTTAAGGTTCTTGGACATTTCATTCATTGCGGATAATGTTGTATACAAAAGCTCGTCTTTATTGCAACAATTTCATGCAAGTTGCTGCTTCGTGTGGAAAAAAAAATACGATTTCACATGCTCTGATATTTAAATCATTATGAAAATTGAGATTTTTTTTGCTGTGTAGAAGGAGATGTTCTCTCATCACCATGAGAGTGGACAGTAATGTTTGCTAGAACTGAAAGATATGAAGAGAAAGTGTTGATAGTTCTGTTAGTGTACGGCAGGTTGTGATAATTGAATAGAAGTATTCAAAATTGAGCGAAGGGCTTGGATATAGCAGTACACGAGCCAAGGACGCATTCTTTGCCTCACATCCCCAATGCAGGGTAGGTGAAGGCACAGACGAATCCGCCACCTTCACAGCCTGTGAAGGTTAACCCATTATTGGGTAGAAAAATACCCATATTTTGGTCTCTTATTGAAAATAAAAAGGGGTAGTTAGTATGGCTTCAGCTTCATATACTATCAAAAAATTGGTACATTTTTACCCATGAATGGGTACTGGCCGGTTACCACGGTGTAAACCACAGTTGTTGAACACTGATACAAGATTGAAGTTGAGCTTATCGTTAATCTCGTCATGGTGTTTTTGTCAGTTTCGTCGTCTTGAAAAAAAAAACCCTAGAAGTGTTTTCTTGAATTGGCAAGAAGATTCGTTCAAGTCGCGATTTGATTTTTTCGGTTTGAAACGGAAAATATTCCTCCCTTCTTCTGCAAAGTTGGTGCTATAAAAACTACTGCAACTGCATCGATTTTTTAATAACCTCATCCTCCTATGCTTGAAGAATATTCCAAACAATTATTACAATTTGAGATGATTAGTAGCTTAAAAAGCCAATTTCGGGCTGAATAAGTAAATATGCAACTGAGCAAGCTGTTATACCAAATCTTAGAGGGTGTCCTTAGCTGTTGATCCAATTCGAATATGTTTTTAACATACTCAGTTTTCCTTCATTCTTACGTTTCGTGCAATAATTACTCTTATTAAATCTTTAAATAATTGCTGGGTTTTCACCATTTTTGCAATTGCAGTGAATACAATATGTATTGGTTTTCAACCCTGCGACACTTCCCAAGGAATGCAACCGGTTGTTGAGGACAGTTTTTTTGTCATGCATCATAGTCATTCTTAAAGGATAAATACAAAGTTCGAAGGTGCGACAGCCAGGCAGGGATGTTTCAGCGGTGCTTTGGTGGAATAAATTCAATGCATGTGTCGTTGTTTCTCATTTCCTTTGACTCTACTCTTTAATTTAAAACTTGACAAAAACGATCCTGTTACTTTTTGCCAACAGGCAGAGTATAGAAGACGAGCAATAATTGGAGCGCCCGGAGGAGCATAAATCAAAGAATTACAGTTTTTCCTCATCCAACAATGCTGCGCAGTTGAACCAAAGTTTTTTTTTTTTTATTTCGTTGGGAAATCTTATTGTTTCGATGATTGGTTCGTGTTATCGTTTGCTCAGACGTGTAGAACAGAATGCTGCTGCAACGCAACAAGGTTACGCTGTTGGAAAAGCTATTTATTTCCAATAACTGTGCTATGAAGTGACTCCTACTATGGGTGGTGTAATCAAGCCAACCAGGTACAGGAGAGTAATAAGACTTCAATTAATTTTCAATTTTATCTCGATGCACTAGAGCTCCCCTGCACTCAGTAATTTGTAATTTATGATTCTAGTTGGACCTGATTGTTGTTATCAAAAGCCTTTATTATTTTGATTAATATTGCCTCTCGCTGCGCTTAACAACAGGTTGGTGGGGGTGAATTCGATTTTGAGTTGAGTAATTGCAGTAAAGCATCAAAACAAATGGGCACTTTTGCAATATTTCAAACATGCTACGTCAGTAAAACTGCGACAAAAGAAAACATTCAGATAAAACCACAGTCGACTGGCAAATTTAAGAGCCTGAAATAGAACTTTGCTTAAAAGAGCACCCTATATGGATCGGTTTGGCTTATGCTACTGTAGGTATGCGAGTGTGTTTTCAACGGAATAATCAACAAAAGTGGTGAAGCCGGCATCGTTTGCCAGTTAAGTTTTTCTCTTGAAGTTGCCGTCAGTTGAAGAGACTCATCCCTAGTTAGTAGGTAGGTAGATGTAGGAAACGTTTCTCGGTAAACTTGAAACAGCACCAGAAGGAGCAGGAAAATCCCGTCGTGATGATGCCAAAGGGAGATCGTTGTGTTGCTTGGCCAGCAGCTACGATTGGTTGAAGAAAACAGCAAAGGATTACGAAAACTAAAAATGTCATCCTTGGTTTTTGCTATTTTTAATGTCGCTTACCATCACCGTGAACTAGCGCTCCTTTGCGGTCCTCCTCTTGAACTTTTCTTCTTTTGGGAAAGTGCGGTTTAAGCGACACGGACGATGTTACTGCTCTATGCGCTTTAGTCGCTTCGGGTGTCAGACAGTTTAGGATTGCGGCTGTAGTGTTGTTCATAAAAAATAATTTCTCAAAGAACATTTTTCCTTGAATGATTATTTTTAAACTTTACGATCCATTTTAATTCCAATTATTTTTACCGTAGAACTTCGTCGTTCCAAAACAGTGTAAATCAGTATTAACACTCCAAAGACGAAAGTAAAAACAACTAACACGCAAAACGAACTCTTAAGATGCGTAAATAGTGCCCCAGAAAGTATGAACGCAGTCAGAAAATGCTGCCATTTCGCAATAATTGATGGCTGGATTTTTTATGGCTGCATCTTATTGATTACCATTATCTCTCAGCACTTGTGTAGCGATTTAATCGGTTCCAAGAGTTTGTTTCAAAATGCCTGGACTTTCAGCGGAACAACGTAGAAATATTGTGCACAAATGGCGTACAGTATCCGCAATGTCATTGAGGAATGTGGAAAAAAGGGGAAGGAGAAACTGAAAAAGTCGTGCGAACAGTGATCAGGAAGTTCAGTGAGCATAACACGTTTGAGGATAAAACGAAATTCCGGAGAAATTTGCGAAATGGGCGAATCTGCTTTTGTAAACAAACATTTAAATCGACGATTTCTCACGAATAAAAGCTCAGTTTCTTAAACTAACACCGCAATTGGGTAAAAGAAAACTTCTTCTAGCCAACTGTGGTATACATTTTTCAAATTGAGCTTCTATTCGCTTCAAAACGTAGATTCAAATGTTTGTTTACAAAAGCAGATTCGCCCATTTCGCAAAGTTCTCCGGAATTGAGTCGAAAAAAAGGTCCTGCTAACCCTCGTTTGGAAGGCACTCGAGAACAAGGAGGAGCTTTAAGGGCGGGACATCGTCAAAAAAGTTGGCACTTTGAAGTTTAATGTTCATCGTGCCAAAGAACGTTTGAGCCTTCGAAGCTATATGAAGCAGAAGCAGCCAAACCGGAGTCCGAAACAAGAAGCATCGATCAGGCCCAGAGTGCGAAAATTGAAAGATAAGATGCTTGCTGGAAATTCGAACTGAATAATCATAGATGACGAAACCTACATGAAATTCGACCGCAAATCTTTGCCGAGGCCACAATATTATACGGTGCGTAACGGAGAAGTATTGAACCAGTCTGAGACATTCCACAGTGAGCAACAAACGGACCCCAATTCCCATTTATTAGACGGCGCAGGATAGGAGTGCTAAACAATAACTTAAGGGAAAAATGCGCGGAATCAAATGGTGTTGTTCTTATTTATGGTTGACCACAGTAAGTGTCCCATTTTGCCCGTTTCTCCCCCCATTTCGGATGCAAACTAGAATTATTACCCAAACATTTAACTTGGTGCTACTATATAGAACAATTAAGTATACTGTATATTTGCAGAGAATTTACTTTGATCGGATGCCAAGAAGCTGTCCATTTTACTCGATTTCCCCTCGAATTGAATAAATTCATATACATATACCATGTATATACCATGTGGTTAAAAAGATGGCGCCAGTAAAATTAAAACCTGTCCACGTTAAATTTCGGACACCAAATTAATAGCAACAAAAAAACCTTTACACATAATTCAACAAAACCGATTGTTTATTTCACAATAATTGAGTTCTGTCTACATTAGAAAAAGTTTATTAAGATGTTAATCCTTCTTTCTGTTAAATTCACGAACGTCCTGTGGTGCATCAGGTTTCGTACGGTATCCTTAGATACGCCCGACTTCACGATTCTACATCTTCTCTTGCAATCATCGGTACCATTTGCATTCTTCTTAGTTTCGGAGAGTTTCCGCTTTACTAGAGCCCAGTACTTCTCTATTGGGTGATGTTCTGGACAGTTTGGTTGATTGACTGTTTTTGCCACGTATATGACCTCTTGTACCTTATACCATTCCAGGACGAATTTCGCATAGTGACAAGAAGCCAAATCATGCCAAAACAGAGCTGGATATTCGTGGCTTCTGATAAACGGTAGCAACCACTTTTGCCGTCATTCTTTCTCGTACACATCCCTATTGATAGTGCCGATAGAGATGAAACTTTTAGATTTTCGAGCACAACTACCTCGCCTGCCAAATTAAATACTTCTTCGGAATCCGGACGCCTTCTTTATCAGGAAATGCTCGGCAACGGCGTTCCTTTGCATTGCGGTGTAAAAAGCCAGACCCGAAAGCTGTATAAAGCCTTCGAGTACGTATGTTTCGTCGTCCATTATGATACAAGAAAATGTTTGCAAAAAATTGGTGTAAGACTCCTTAGCACGACTTTTGACAGTGAAATTTTGCTTGTCATCACGGTTGGACACCTTTTTTACTTTGTACGCCTTCAGTCCTTGCCTCTGCTTCACTTTTTGTACGTACGATTTTGACTTCTCAACTTTGCGAGCCACATTTCGCACAGAAAGATTGGGATTTTTTTCAATAATGGCAACCACCTTCTTGTCCATTTGTCGAGGGTATACTTTTCGATTTGTTCCACTTCCAGCCTTCCGATTTTTTTTTCATAAATTTTGTATCTGTTGATATTGTTTAAAAACTAATTACATAATAATTAATGAAATTTCAACTTGTAAATGAAAAACTAGTTCATCTACGTCTACAGCGTTATCACAACCAATGATAAAAGTGACGTAATTAATAAAATATTTTAGAATTTCAATTTTCTGTCTTCTGCTCGTGTTGAATAATGCAGGGTGTATAAGGTCGTCGAATGAGAGTCTCCTCCGGCCGCCAAGGATTGATGTTATCACTCTCTGCAGATGAGTCCACGCCGCCGTCACTCGTGTGCACTCACTCAATTTATGTTTCAATGTCTCTGTTGCCCCGTTGCAATGTTCGCACTGTTCGTTGTCTGCTCGACGAATTGTGTGCCACAATACTCTATGCTCTAACTTTTCATTGACGAGTAGATACCAGCAGCTACGCTGGCTTGAAGAGAGGCTTTTGCGTCCGATGTTGCGCCACACGCGCTTCCAGTTCACCGTAGGGTGTCGTAACATCACTCTGGGTTGGTCTGTTTGGTCGAGGAAAAAACGATGGATTTGATTGGAGGAAGGATTTTGTTGGATTTGTGGAGTCAAGCGAGGGTATGTTTGCCGGATTGTTTTCCGGCAGAAAAGATCAGCAGGGGGGGGGGGGGGGGGGGTGAGGGGATCTGTTTGAGTAAAAGTATTATAAAAGGGAATGGAACCGATCTCTTGTATATGCCGATTGAACAGCAGCGCTTTTGCCTTTAGCGCTGGCAGCTGTAGATTTAATCCTCCTTGCTCGCGTGGTCTTGCTAATTGCTGCATTGGAACACGCGCTGGATGCCTTCTCCACAAATATGTCCCCATGGTGGATGTTATATGGGCGGCATGAACGCAGTACATCGGTAAAATGGAACAAAGGTGCGGAGATTAAATTCTTTCGGAATTCCGTCTGGCCCCGGTCATTTTTTGGAAGCGCTCGTCTTGATCGTTATCCAAATATCCGTCGGGCTGATCTCGTTCATGCATGCTGCGTTTACTACATCGTTTCGTACTTCATCAGTAAGCTCCGAGTATAACTTAGTGAAATATTGGTGTAAGTGGTCTTGAATGGCTTGCGAATCTTCAAATATCTCCCCTTGGTCGCCGTCCAAACGTGCTATCGTTGTCCTTTTCCTTCTTCTGCCGAAGAAATTAATTTCTATTTTCGGTTTATTTGGCCAGCTTGATACCATAATGTGCTGTATTGAATCCGGATAGTAGTTTATTAAACTCCTCGTCGCTGTGAATGGCCGACGGCAAGATAGTTGGAATGATTCTATTAATCTAGTTGTCACAAACATCATTTTGCGCTGGGAGGTGCCCGGCTCCGGTAAGGCTTTGGAAGTGGATGGCGCCCACGCGGATTATCGATTTTTTCGACCCATTGCCACGGCAATAGGTCGAGCGGGGAAACTTGAAAAACTTCGCAGCGCTTCCTTCTGGTATGTAGATCAGGAAGCGCAGGCGATAATTTAGGAGCCAGACGCGCAATCGCAAGAAAACGGATGAGATGAAGAAAAACCGAGAAAAAAAATCTTCGTAACGAAGAAGCGAAAATCACAACCATCGATCAATCGAACCTGAACATCGCAAAAAAAAAAAAAATTTTAGTTCAAATCGTGTGCCTTATACTGGTGTTGATAGCATTGCCTCCAAAGAAGAGAGGCACGAACATGCAGTACGAAGCAAAATTCAAAAGAGAGAACAGCTTTCCGTTACAAAATCAGGCACCGGCAACAAAGCAAAATAAATTTACAGCTTAGGGGTGTGGCTAGCACTGTATTTAACATGGAATAAAACTAAATGAAATAAAAAGAAGACAATTTGTTACCCTTTTTTAAGGACCCGGAGATGGAAAACTATATTTTCAACCTGTTCATGTGTAGATTTGTATGGGAGCAAAAGTAGGTCATCTTTAAGTGATAAATTGGACTACTTTCACTAATATTACTTAACTGAACTTTTAAAGCAAAACATTAGTAAGTGTTTCTGATCAAATGGTGTATAAATGAAGTAATTCTGTTCAGTCAAACGAGAATTATCAGCGTCCAAAAACTTTTCACTTTTGCGTAACGCTCTCATTTTTCAAAATTTTGAAATGACACCCGGTATATAAAAGAGAAACGTTGTCTTACGTTAAAAAAAATGAATGCACAAGCCATGGATATCCAGTGTTGGATTAATTCAACGCCCAGGAATGAAAGATGAAATCAGCATAACTTCATTTGAAAAACCTAGCAATCGTTTGAGTACACTAAATTCAGTGTCTCCGGGCAGTTTATTGGGATAAGATTCCCGTTTGTGAATTGCTTATTTAAAAAAGCTTGACGCTGTCTCCTTTCGAATTGATGACAGTCTAACGACAAAAATTCTGGTTGATTTACGGCCAATTAACAATTCGCAAACGTGTAACCAGCTTTCGATCTCGCTTGTGCTCGTAGTTGTCAATTTACCCGCAGCACCATAAACTCATACACGCAAAAAAAAAAATCGTGCCGAGATCCGTGAACTACAGTCATGAATTTGAGAACAAGCAAAAATACACCGTGAACTGAATCACGTCATCATGAACTAAATAACGTTTAAAGGGAAAAATCCGGAACTAGTACACAGTCCGTTTTCATTTTCGGGAACGCTTTTTTTTCTGTATAGACATAAACCATTTTTAAATATTTAATTAATTCCAGCCACGTTTAACAGGACTCTATCCGGAAGATACTTTTGTTATTCCATATTTTGTTATTGTCTTTGGATAACTAGTTTACTGATTTTCCTCCTAATGTCTGTCATATGAATCCTCCAGGTTGAAATTCTGCGACTACTCTAAGGATGTTTCACAGGATTTCTGAAACAGTTAACTAAGTTTTTTTTTCGACGCTTTGTTATGTTTATTGTTTAGCAATAAAACAAACAACGGCAAATACTGAACTTGAATTTTCAAACGAAAGAGTTTTTGATCAAATATATTTATTTCATAATGATAATTTCATAATGGCTTTGTACGTTTCATGGAACACCTCTATTGTCACCATGCTTAAGGAACAGCAACTGACCAAACATCATGGCAATCATTTCCACTAAAACCCCTTTTGCTGCCATTTATAGTGTCCTTGGCCGATTTCCCGCCCAACACTCTGTCTACTTTTGCTAACCAAAACCAACTTTAGCTGTTTTTATACTTTGAATGAAACATAAAACCAAGATTTGCCTTCAAGCAATCCGTACAGCAACACCCAGTACAGTCGTCGTCCGTTTTCACTCGAAAATTGCAATGAACTAGCATCCCCATAACCAGCATCAGGAACCAGCACACCCACTCACCAAGTTCGAGTAGTGCTTTATATTTCGAGATCAAGTTCTTTTCGCGATATGATTCCACAATGTACACTGTTATCCCGTCGTCGTGGTTCGTAGCTTAAACGTTGAGGTCGGAAAATGGATTTAAACTTTGCAGCTTATGGCTTACAGGTCTTTTTTTTTTTCTCTGAACGGTGATGGTTATTCCTGTTTTTGCATTCAACCACTCTCCGCTTTCTTTTGGGATGGATTTTCCTCCTTCAAAATGTGCTTGCCCATTTGAGCTAAATATGTTGTATGAATATACGTTGTGAGTTGACGTAAGTGGTATCACAGTAAATTTTCAGTTCTTATAGTATTCTTACTCTGCTTTCTTACTAACACTTATAAACTTATGAAAATTTTGAGCTTGCAGCAACGTTAACACCAGAGCCTTCCTCATACCTTGCTCATACAGTGACGGACAATACAATAAGACCAAAGCCTGATTTTCATACAAAATGGTCATGTTAGGGGGCTTGCCTTTCATTTTCTCGGGAACCAATTGAGATGAAATTTCGGCTGTGGTCCAGAAGTAGCCTAAATTCTCATCTGCATTAAATCCATCATTTTATCACCAATTTAAAAGTTACCGACACCACATACGACAAAACAATAAGACCACTTTTTGATTTCCATAAAGGATGCTCAAATTTGAGGATCTGAATTTCTATTATTGATGCACGGGTCATTTTAATATCAGTATACTATAGATTGTAATTCACACTCATCAACATGGCCTAAACTATGGATATCAAAAGGAGGTCTTATTGTTTTGTCGTAGGTGGTTTCTGTAGTTTCTGAAGTGGTGAATGAAAAATTATGAATTTATTAAAGATGAATATTCAGGTTATTTATAGGCTTTTGCCAAAATTTCAGGTCAATTACTTCACGGGAAAGTGACAGACAAGCCTCCAAACATGACCATTTTGTATTGTATTGTCCGTCACTGTATATCATACACTGCTATGCATACTTTGCACATAGTGATTTTTTTATGCAAAGCTTAGTTGTCATCTCTTATATATGTCATTTTCTTTAGTTAACATTTGAGAACTTTTTTCTTTTAATTCTAGAAAATGCCTTCCCTTTAGTTGGTGTAATGGTATTTAAAGTACAATAATTAATGACAGAGTTGTAACCGTTTGAAACAAAACAATTTTTGTTACACTTACAGAAGGTGGAACCTATGATAAATAATTTGAGATTGACAAGAACCATGATTAAAAAAATCTTAAACTGCATTAAAACAATGTTTTGTTGGTCTGAAATAAGTATTTATGAACCAGGTTCGAAAAATAAACTCCAATGTTACTAGATCTGTCTTTTAGGTGATGATATATGTGAGAAGTGGAACCATAAGAATCCTTACCTAAGTAAAACAGCTCTCTCATTATTTGTTGCAGCAACTTGATTGTGACTCAATTGAGTCACATTGCAGTTACTTTGACTAATTTGCAACAGCTGTGCTACTTCGGTACCCACATGATAAAATTAATAACATACATGATAGAGAACAAAGTTACTTATTTTAACATAAAATAATTGAGCCTGTGCAAATAAATGAACTTGATAAACATCAAATTATGTAGGTTTAAAGTATGGTGTGGTAGATAGAGTTGATATGAAACAATCGTAATTAAAATATTCGATAGCATTACGTTTTTGGAGATGCGCAATTAATGCTAATACTATATATCATTTGAGTAAAAATGTTAGAGCGTGATAGAACTCATAATAAAGAGCAAAAGCGAGAAACTCTCTTCTATTGGTTACTCTAGCAACGCTGTGTTAACAAAACTTCACGCATGGTATAAATACAACCTGCTTGCGCTCGTTGCGAGATCATCAGTCGACAGATTAAGTTCGAACAAGCGACACGAACGGACGTGTTTGTCGCTCCCTCGCAATAAAAGTTTTTTTTCCCCTCGCCCGCTTTCTCGCGATTGCGTGTTCGGTTCGCGATTTATCACCTGCGGTCGCTCATCTTCTGGTGGTGGCAAACCAGAAAAATGCGCTGCAAAGTTTGGAAAAAATTCCCGCTCGACCTATTGCCGTGGCAATGGGTCGTAAAAATCGACCCACGGTGACATCCGCTCCCGAATCCTTACCGCAACCGGGCAGCTCCAAGCGGCTGCGCCATGATGACGCCGGTCCAGTGGATCCTAACGCTCGTCTACTAGCGAGCAATCAATTCGCCGTGCTCCCGGTACAGGAGGTGCCAAAGAAGGTGAAGGTCCCCCCGCTCTCCACCACGTCAAAGGATATTGCTGCACTCAGGAGCTGTGCAATAAGGGTACACAATTATGTACTCGACGGAGGCTGACTACCGTGCTATCGGCGCTCACCTAGTCGCCAAGCAACACGAGTTCTACACTCACGACGCACCTGGAAGCAAGCCGCTAAAGGTGATTCTGCATGGCCTTCCGGAACTCACTCCGGAGGCAATCTTCGCCGAGCTGCAAGCGGTGGCACTGAAGCCTCAGAAGGTGTTTCCCATAAGAAGCCAGCAACAGGGAAATGATCGAGACCAACTCTATCTGGTCCACCTTGAGAAGGGTTCCATTACGATGGTGGACCTGGTGAAAACGCGGGCCCTATTCCATAGGCGTAGCCAGAGGGGGACAGGGTGGGGCCGTTGTCCCCCCTTTCTTTTGATTTTATTTTTAGATTTTAATGTTTGTTTCAATTTTTTATTATTTATTTTTAATGTTTGTGAGATTGTCCCTTTACCTCAATGAAAAAGGGCGAAGTCACCTCGATTTTGTAATAAGTTGTAGCAAAAAAAAACGTAAAAGCGGACATCCATGTGATTTTTTTTTAAATAATAAACCCAACCTAGCTAACCTAGCGTATCTAAAAAAATATCTCTAGTAATGTTAACTATGATTCAAGCATTGATTGGTTTTTTCCTGCTAGCTGAAAGTGGAAAAAGCTATTCTCAGTTCAATTTTCTGTTCTTGGCAATCAAAAAACGTAATATTTTAACCAATGTTATAGCTTTCGGAAGCCAAATAACACCAGATTGAGAAACATAATTCATAATTTATAGTGAGAAAGTGTATCAACGGAAAATGTATGTATGAACTATTCATGATATGGGCCAAACCGATAAATGTTACTCCGCCGATCAATAATATCCCGTTTTACGGTACTGTAGTTTCGTATTATTGAGAATATATGTTAATCATATCTTACAGTTTGATTTAGTATTTTGAAATATGGTTTCTGTATCCAAGAGATATTAATAGAGCACATGCTACGATATAATCCAGGTGAAACGACACGAATCGTTTCCGATTTTCAGACCAGTAATTTGATAAGCGTGTGAGAAAGCAAGACAGCATGCTAATCAGTGCGAGAAGTTGCAGTGGTCTTATCCTATTCAAAGATTCTATCCCTTTCTATGAGCATGAGCAAGATAATGAGCATGATTGACCGCCCAAGGTTGCTACTCCGTTGCTGCCAGATCAGCTGTTATAACACAGAGAACCAGATGATGTTTGAGACTAGCATACATTCTCAATGTGTAAAAACTGGCCATCCCAAAATAAGGCAATACTGGCGCCTGCTTCACCCGAATGCATGTCAAATAAGGAAAGCGTAGGAATGGGTCGACGTGATACTCGTTTTATTGGAAGCCGAGACCGCCTCTACACTTTCACTGGGATGTTGGATAACAAAATTGGGTGGCAGCAGGATTGTTTTTGGTAAACGATTTAAACTATTTAAACCAATAGTGAGGATGCTATTGGAAAAAAGATTCTCTATAATGCTGGAAATCCGACTTGACCCGATTTAAAACAATAGTAAGGATGGTATTTGAGCCACTCACAGAAAGGTATAGTGGCTTACTTTCTCCAAGTAACACGGCGAGTATGGCAAACCAACATTATGGATGAAAATTGATTGTGATCCTCACCACCGATCCACCAGCCCGGCGAACCACCTCATCTCACCATGAAGCATTTTTGTAGTTTTTTTTTCTATGCTCACTCGATCACTCGCATCGCTGAATTATAGATAACCGAAACAATACGAAACGAGCCATGCCCGATTACAAAATAGTGCGTAATTAAGCATCGACACAACCTTTAAGCCGATGCTCGAAGCATACTCTTTTTCGTAAATTTTCAATTTTTACAACTGTATCAATCAAGTAGAGGCTTCTTAAGAACAATCTATGCTAATCCATTTAAATTTGCGATTGAGGGATTTGGTAAAAATAAGAGTGCGTAGATGCATTTCGTGCCTTCTGGCAACTTTATGCTTCTATTGATGTCCTGGCTCATCCGTTTAGCACCAACCGGGGGAGACTGGTTCCTATACCCAATGATTTCATTATCTCCAATCTGCTCAACCAATCCCAATATATTGTGATATAGTGGACGGATTATTATAATTTGAGATAACTCAATGTAGACGTCTTCCAAATTTGGCAGATCGACAGGCAGTCCACCAGTGGAGACCCACCTGGTACCTCATAGCAAGATGCTTAGAGGCGGACCGGAAGATTCAAGAGCTACCTCCCCTTCAAAGATTGAAGGGAATCGAGCCTGCCCCAAACGTGCGGAGTTTTTGGGGATCCGCAAGCAGGCATCCAACAAGTCCCGTCTTGGTCAACGCCGTCCCCCACCTCCGCTTTGGTACCAGGTGCCAAACCTATCGCCGATCCCATTAAATCCCCGCCATGCAAACCGCCCATCAGCTTCCGTTCATCATCGACTCGCGGCAGCCGCCACCGACCCCAACCCAGCTCCGCGACATGAATGCGAAACACGAAACCTGGGGGAACACCCGGTGCAACCGAAATGGCATAATTTTACAGAAAGACCTGACACCATCCTGGGCCCAGATACGGCAAAGGGTAAATGCACCCTTATTTTTGCGGAAATGCTCCTTAAACTTTGGAAAAATGCTCCTTAGATGCAATCAGAGGTATTAACCTTCTGGTTAGCGCTTGCCGGATGTTTTGACGGGTCATAAGTTTCTTCAAGATTGTATAGTTTTGACGGGTCTTAAGTTTCTGAATTTAAGAGTCGTCAAAACGAAATTAAGACCCTTCAAAACGAAATTAAGACTCTTCAAAATGAAATTAAGACTCGTCAAAATGAAATTTAAACCAGTTAAAACCACTTAAAAGATTGCGGAGCGAAGCTCCCCTATACAATCTTGAAGAAACTTAAGACCCGTTAAAACAACCGGTAAGCGCTAACCAAAAGGTTAATACCTCCGATTGCATTATACCAGGCAAACGATATCTAAGGAGCATTTTTCCAAATTTTAAGGAGCATTTCCCCAAAAAGAAGGGTGCATTTACCCTGCTGCCCCCAGATACTCCCACCAGGTTGAGCAGACATGGACCCCACTCAACAATCGAAATCTTTCTCACCAACATGGGGAGCCGGAGCTCAGCTCGGACCACTATCCGGTGGTGGCCGAAGTTGGCTCTTCGGTCAACCGGCATCGAATCACCAGAGTGAACTACCATCGTACCAGATGGGAGAGGTTCCGAAAAAATGTCGACGACACCGTCGATTTCAACGTGAACCTCGAGTCAGCTGATGACATCGATTGGCAACTGAAGAGCATCGAGCAAGCGATCTCCCTGGCCCGGGAGCAACATGTCCCAGTGATAGATCAGGTGAGCAACTCTGTACCGATTGATAAACCCACTAAAGAACTGATACAATTGCGCAACGCCATTTGAAGGCAATACCAGTGACGAAAGTTATTAAGGCCAGAATGGTGGACCTTAAGAATAACATTTTTTCCGACAAGATCCGCTCTCTCCTAGATTGTGCAAAGCCGTTCTGGAAGTTGACAAAAATTTTAAAAACTATGCCAAGGCCCATACCATCGTTGATCCCTCTAAACAGCAATGACTCTAAGGATCGCTTGATAACTCCTGCAGAAAAGGCTGCTGAGATAAGTCAACACTTCGTCAGCTCCCACAATCTCGGACAATACATCGTCAGTCCACACGAAGCTGCCGTTAGCGCGCTTATTACTGCCATCCATATAAGCTCCAACGACTTTACAGAGGAGTTGGAGATCTCAGCTGATGAATTGTTGACTTATATCAAAGGCTCAAAGAACATGAAGGCCCCAGGTTTCGACAACATTATGAACTTGGAGCTCAAGCAATTGAGCTCCAAGTTCTATAACCATCTGGCGATGGTTTTCAACCAATGCCACCGACTTGGCTACTTCTCCTCGTGTTGGAAGTCAGCCAAAGTCATCCCCATCCAGAAACCTGGGAAAGATCCTTCATGTTCCAAGAGCTATAGGTCCATCAGCCTTCTCTCAGGAGTATCGAAACTGTTTGAGAAAGCGATCCACCAACGGCTTCTCTCGTCTGCCGACGAGCTTAACATCTTGCTCGACGAGCAGTTCGGATTCAGACGTGGTCGCTCAACAGTGCACCAACTTAACCGAGTAACCAACATCCTCAGGCGGAACAAGTCAGCTTCGAAATCAACTGCCATTGCACTTCTTGATATCGAGAAGGCCTTCGATAACGTGTGGCACGATGGCCTGGTGTATAAGCTAAAAAGATATAATCTTCCTATCTTCCTGGTGAAGATAATTAAAAATTACCTGTCAAACAGGACATTCCGTGTTTCGCTGCAAGGTGCAGTTTCCGATGCTCAAAATATCTCCGCCGGTGTCCCACAGGGACATACCCCCGCTCCCTGAAAATGGATCTCTGTCGTTGTTCGCCGATGATACATCAGTCGTCCACAATGGTAGGGTTACAAGAGCGCTTACAGCGAAACTGCAGCGAAGCCTGAATGTTCTGTCAGAAGACTTCACTGAATGGAAGATCTGTATCAACGCAGCGAAGACCCAGGTCATCCTCTTCCCATACTCCAATTCTCCGAGACTTGTTCCGCCTGAGGATTGTTAAATTAGCCTAAGCAACACAACGGTGGAATGGGCTAAATCTGTTGTCTATCTTGGCGTTACTATAGACAGCAAGCTTATTTTCAGGGAGCAGGTTGACAAAACTGTCACAAAGTGTAACGTTCTGTGGAAGCTACTGTACCCATTGATCAACAGAAGGTCTACATTATCCCTGAAAAACAAGCTTGCTGTCTACAAGCAAATCATACTTCCAGTCATCGAGTACGGCTTGCCAATCTGGGAGAGTTGCGCAAAAACACATCACCTGAAGCTTCAGCGTGTTCAAAATAAATTCCTCAGGATGATCCTGAACACCCCTCCGAGGACAAGAACATCTGAGGTACACCATCTGGCCGAGATAAAAATGCTCGACGATCGTTTTAGTGAGTCTATCAATCGGTACAGGGCACGCTGCCTGAAATCGAATCACCAGATCATCCGGAATCTGGTTCCCCACCCCTAGGATTTTCAAATTGTAGTCGTAGTTGTAGATTAAGTAGGTTATCAAATTTCAAACAAACAATGCCCCAAGGGCTGATCTTAAAATTAGCTTAATACATAAAACACACGAAACACATTAAATATATGAAACACATAAATCAAAGGTGAAGAGCCCATTGGGCTAAAATACTTAACAAAAATGTAAAATAAAATGAAATGAAAATAAAAAACAATTTAGTAGTAGTAGTAGTCGTTGCGAGATCAGTACATTCGTTCACTGTACAGCGACACATTCGGTCGTCGTGTTTTACTCTGCAATTGATATCGTAGTTTATTGGAAGTTACCGTCGCCTACGCTCGTCGTCCATCGTGCAATATGGAAGGAAAAGGAAAGCACCAAAAAAGAGAGAAGAAGCGGCCCGGAACGAAACCGACGAAACTCCATTCGCTCTAAAAGCGACCGCTCGTCACATGGATCCCATTCGATTGGTGATGCCTCCGTTCCCATTGCGCTCCGCCAAGCAGCTGGATCGTCATGACCCGCATCAAAGCAATGCTCCGCACGAAAGCGGCATTCGATTTAATTAAATCATTTTTCAGAGATTCCAAGGAGGATTTTTTTACGCATGACATTCCTGGTGAGAGACCTTTCAAGGCTGTCATCAGAGGACTTCCGAACTTTAACCCAAAATGAATCGAAGAGGAAATACAAGCTCGCACCAACCGATGTCTTCTAGATGAAGAGGAGGAACGAGAATGTTAAAAAAATACCAGGAGAACCTTTTCCTGGTGCATTTCAAGAAAGGGACGATGACGCTCAATGCCATGCAAGCAATTCGATCCCTTTTTTCCATCATCGTTCGCTGAGAACTATATCGTGGCGGATATCATGACGTGACGCAGTGCCAGCGGTGCCTCGATTTTAGCCATGGCAAACGCAATTGTAACATGAACGCGCGTTGCAGCAACTGCGCCCAGAACCATGAGATATCAAATTGTCCAGTGGAGGATATCGTGGCGTACATATGCGCCAATTGCGGAGGTGACCATCAAGGTTCTGATCGGCAGTGTCCAAAATGCGAAGTTTTCAAACAAATCCGCAAGCAGGCATCGAAAACCAACAAAGTGGTGCGGACGATGGAAACTGGTCCGGTTTTCAAAGCGAGTGATTTTCCGTCACTCCCTGCTGGTAGGCAATAAACCACACGGACACAATCAGCTCCCCGTCAGAAAACTCCCGGTGCTTCTGGTGCTCCAACCCCCCCTAGATTTTGGAGACCACCAACACAAGGGCAAGCTCAAGGCAACAATTCCGACCTGTTCCCCGCAGACGAGCTGATGGAGATCTTAGTCAACATGACCGGTGCGCTTCGCCAGTACCACAGCAAGCCAGAGCAGATCCAAGTGCTCGGTGAGTTTATAATCCAATATGGTGTCTAAATCGCAAACAGTAGTCACCTGGAACGCTCGCTCTATAATAACGAAAAAGATCGAGCTTGCTGACTTTATCCGCAAGCAAAACATCGATGTGGGCCTGCGAACCGAGACCCACTTAAAGTCTGGCGAGTTCTGGGGGGGTTGGTTAGCAATCATAGTGAAGAAAGACATCAAGTACTACATCTTGCCGCATATCCGCACATCCGTTACCGAGGTTCTTGGTGTCGAGGTGGAAACGTCGACTTGAAGTATCCGGTTTATCGCTGTTTACTGCTCTCAACAGTGTGCTGCCAGCAACGAAGCGTCAATAAAATTCAAGAACGACCTAACCGCCAAAACACGTACTAGCTCTCGTTTCGTCATCGTGGGGACCTGAACGCGCGCCACGAGGCATGGAAGAATTACCAACGAAACCAGAACGGTCGGCTGTTATACGACCACTCCCAGCATGGTCGTACACGGTTCAGTTTCCTGATGAACCGACATTCATCTCTACTGCGGGAAATCCGTCGCGTTGGTGTGGTCCTAATAGATCGTTAGACCAGCATTAGATAGTAAGTATGTTAGAAAATTCTACTGTACACTCTTTAGAAAGCATTTGAAAAGTATTTTCACTTTGTCAAGTTTGTTAACCACTTGATTTTATTTCTACCTCAAGTTGAAGGACCTTTTCCAGCGCCAAACCAGTAGTTGGCCACGCATTACCTCTGGTTGCTTTTAGTTTCGCCCGATAAAGACGATCTCGCTCGGCATCGGTACATGGTCGTTTTGGAGGATTTTCCGTATGGTCGATCTTAACGCGCTTCCAAAATTTGCGCATTAAAAACGAAAAAAATGGCTTCGAGTGAATCGCCAAGTCGCAATGATGGCGGTGCAAACCTCATCGGAATTCGAAAGCATTTCCGCAAGCCGAATTTTTTTTACTGTGCAGCGTGGAACGAAGTGATTGGTGGACGATCTGGTTGGATGGTGCTGGCGGCTGCGCGGTGTTGCTAGAACGTCGGTTCGAATCCTGTTCCGGAAAAATCTATTTAAGAAGCCGTCGAACGGCTGTTTTTTAATTGTGAGACACTCTTAATTGTTACATGCACAAATTAACTAAATTTCCTACTTTCTTGACTAAAAATACAAGCAGACGACTTATAACCGCACAAAACAACATCTGTTTGCTTAGCCTGGGAAAGGTAAAATTAATGTAACGTAAATACACTAAAATTCTTCAAGTTGTTTAACGCACCACTCTTCAAAGTCAAGACTCTTACTACCAGAACAAATCTCACTGCGATTTTACTCCACAGTCCAGGACATTATGACTCAATGTAGTTCCGTGAATCCTAAGACTACACGGAACAAATCCGTGCCCAGATCCGTGAACTGCAGTCTTGAATTCGAGAACAAGCAAAAATACACCGTGAACTGAATCACGTAATCATGTACTAAATAAAGTTTAAAGGGAACAGTCCAGGGAACAATCTTGAAGAAACTTAAGACCCGTCAAAACACCCGGCAAGCGCTAACCAGAAGGTTAATACTTCCGATTGCATTATACCGGGCAAACGCATCTAAGGAGCATTTTTCCAAAGTTTAAGGAGGATTTCCCCAAAAAGAAGGGTGCATTTACCCTTTGCCGTTCTGGTATGGCAGGCTTTTTTTTCCCTGCGAGTACAAGTCTTCGATTTGCTACACAAGAGGTACGATCGATGGCGAAGTTTACCGTACTGAGTGTTTACAGAAAAGCATACTTCCGTTATACAAACAGCCCAAGGTCCCTCCTTTTTTTTGACCAGATTTGGCATCAGCCCATTACTCCAAAACTACAATACAATGGATGCAACAGAACGGACAATATTTCGTTGAGAAAGACATCAATCCTCCCAATTGTCCACAGCTCCGTCCAATTGGACGTTATTGGGCTATTGTCAAGCGCAACGGCAAGAAGATTGATAAGCAGTCCATGGAAGAGTTAAAAAGAATCGGTCTGCGGCTTCAAGAAATTGTCACATTTCTTGTCTACTGTCCAAAACCTCATGAGTAGAGTCATATCACAAAATCAAAAAAATCTGGAAATAAGGTTGATTTCGTTCATTTTTTTGAACTAAGAGAACAAGACTTGAATTGAATGATACAGTTGTTTTTTTTATGCTATGAGAAAAAAATCTTTTGCCAGTTTGTCTCGATACAGCCTTATTCGGTATCAATGGTGGCTACCTCTTCTTCTTTTGCCGACGTTCAGATAGCTTAAATTTTTTTTTTAAATCGGTTCGTTTATTTGTTAGGCTCAGGCGTGTGTAACACTTTACGGAGCTGATATTCAATAATGTTATTTACAATGTATAATTTTTCAATTTTAGCAAAATGGCTAGCTCGAGGTTAATGGGTCACATTATCTTTTGGAAGGGGCTAGGCAGGTAACTTATTGAAGGTATTATTTGCTGCTCATGGTTGCGACATCTACCAAATCCATAGCTTAAAGTTGTACTCGATTAAAATGCAACAGTTTCTCTTGTGTATTACATTTTATTGCATGGGTAACAATTGATAACATTTTGCTTAAAAATAGTTTGGAGTGTTATGTGCAAAATTTCGTCACAATTTGGTTATCGCGATGGCTTACAAGCAAGAAGTGCTTCGACAAAAATTATAGGCGCGATCGCGGAAGATCCAGGCCAGTCGCACAGGTGGATCGTGAAACAATTGTAAATCGACAATTTGACCGTGTTCCGTGTGGTGTGATCGTTCAAGGAGACTCAGACGACCCAGCGGCGAGCAGTCAGTGGAAGAAAAGTGAAGACGGCCGACCCCGTGAACGCAAGGAATGTGAGGGATTGCTTCAAGTGCAATTCGAACCATTCGATTCGTGACGTGGCCAAGAAGGTCAATTCTTCCGTCTGGTTCGTCCAGCAGACATTGAAACGGGCCAGACTTAATGTCTTCAAGGCAAGGAAGGCACCTAACCGAACCGATAAACAGAATATGGTGGCCAAATCCCACGCCAAGAAGGTTTACCGTGATTGATACAGCCAAAATGCATCGTAATGGACGACGAGACGACCATCAAAGTGGACGCCAAGCAGATCACCGGTCTGGATATTTTCGTCGGCAAGGCCCGCCTGGACATTCCGGAGAAGTTCCTGAAGAAGAAAGTCGACAAATTTGCCAAGAAGTACTTGGAGTGGCAGGCGATCTGTGGGTCCGGCAAAAACAGCAAGCCGTACATAACAACCGGCACCAACAACGGCCAAATATATAAAGAAGAATGCCTCCAGAAGCGACTGCCGCCCTTCTTCTGGTCCCACGAAGGTGACATTCTGCTTTGGCCGGATCTGGCATCGTGCCATAACGCGAAACCGTTGATGGAGTGGTACGAAGCCAACGATGTTGTTTTTGTGCCAAATGAGGCAAATCCGTCAAACTTACCAGAACTTCGCCCAAGTCGAAAACTTCTGGGTGATTATGATGGACAAACTCCGGAAAACAGTAAAGGTCTTCAAAAATGACAAGGATTTGAGGAAAGAAAGAATGAAAGTGTGTAAGAAAGATGGCGCAAGTGGTGCACAGGATTTAATGGCCTTCCCCGTGGAGAAATCAGTGGTCGTAATAGAACATGCATTGACTAATAAACCAATGAAACGGGTCGACTGAACAACTTGCATGCAAGATTATTCAATAGACATCTATGAAGAAAGTTGTTGCAAAATTGTTTGCGTTTTTTATTTGAGTATCGGTGATTATTTATTCGTGGACATTGATAAACGTCTTTGATGAACACGTAATAATTACAATACAAATAAAAAGCTCACAAAATAATAAAAATAAACAACATATATACACATACATATATTTCAATATATTGCACAACATTTCTAAAGAAATCCGAATTCAATAATACAAGCAACTAACTTGCTAAAATTTCTTGAATAGGGTAACGGGATGTAATGTTAGCCTAGCTTCATTCGGCCTATGTGTGTATGTGTGTATGTATATACAATCAAACGCCCACCGTCCGGCAGTGTTTTTATGGAAGAAAAATGTTTGCAGTTAAACGAACTGTTGTCGATTCGACAAACATTTTTAGCCCGGGAGTTGGAAGGTGATAGCTCTGTTAGGATCCAGTGACCTATTTCAGAATGCCTGGTTACTCACGTCCATTCCGAGGTCACTTTCACTTACAACAAGCCCCGCCTAGACACAGAACAAACATCAAATGGATATAGGTACTGTGCATACACTTCCATCATCAAATTTTATTGTTTTGAGGATGGCACGTATTTAGCAGTATCGTTCAAATTTAGTTATAATCAGATAGATCTCACCGGAAATTGTTGCTGTTGTTCAGTATTCATTTGGACGGCGTCCCTGTGATGCTAAAGGATGTTTTTATCTCGCAACAAAAGAAACGCCTTCACAGCTCTCCATCTGTACACCACGTGATGAGTGCATCTGAAATTGTATACCAGCCACTCGCGCACGGATGCGCGTTAGCTTCGTTCTTTGCTTTTGACAAGCAAATGGCCGTTTCTTACATTGCACTGGTGTTTTTTTTTCTCTCTCCACACTAAGTCAATAAACAAAATCCCCCTATCGACCATCACGAATTTCGGGAGGGAATCGATTATATTCACTAAATATTACACAAAACACATGGAGATTTTATAATTTCACTGTTCGTTTAGGTTGAATTACGAATATATTAATGATTTTATTTTTCGCGAAAAGGACGCAGCAAAAACAAAACACGTCAGTTTCCAAGCATGGCTCGCTGCCTAGCTAGCTCCTTAATTCGGCCTATGTACCAAATAGGTTATTAATTCAGCCATATTCAACAAAATCATGTTGCTATCGGGATTACCGATTGATTTCAAAGCAATTGAGACATGATTAATCGATTTATTGTTATTCACATCCGTACAATGTTCGATTTCCTTAAAATTTTAGATACCATGACTTCGCTGGTTAAGCTGAACAGATTATCTGCATGATCTTCGTATGGACTAATTTTGGCTTAATTGAACCGATTAACCGAGTAATGCAGCCTAGATGTTCAAAAAATAGTCACACGTTATTTAGCGTGTTCCAAAATATCATACAAAACTATATGGTGTAATCATATATCTCGCGTAAATTTTAGCGAATGGCCATGCACATAAATGGAACACTAAACAACGTTGAGCTGTTAATAGTTATTCGGAAATGTACATCATTTTTCACAGCAGTTCTGCGCAGCCTAATTATTTTTACACGATCCTATGTGAAGCTACTTTGAAATATAGAAACGGCGAGTTTCATTTGAAACAAATCAGAAGCCATATTAGATCATTGCTTGAGTGTTCGCGGTCGTGGAATTTGAAAAATATCTTCGCTCCCAAACAACTAAACATTTTTATATCAATACACGACTACCAGGCATGAAAAATCCTTCTCTAAGATGATAATAAATAAAAATAAAGGGAGGTTTATTATCAGTACTAGAAAAAGGGTTTGCAAACATACGCTCTTCAAAAGCTCAATTAAGTTATTCATACAAATTGACATCAAATTTAGCTAAAAGATGAAAAATTTTGTTAGCAAATGTTGTTATTACTTTTTCCTGTGCTGATCCAGAACTTCCCTTTAATTCTATTTATTCGTATAACATGCATAACATTACATGACGATATTAAATTCAGCTACGACCTACTGTGTTGCTGTGAAATCAAAGTGAGTCATGTAATATTAGTCTCTCACATATCTATACATGATTTCTGCGTTCCTTTTATGTGCATTATTGTTGGCAAAATTTTACATGTCTAGTTTTATCTGTGTAACTATTCACATCAAATAACGATAATTTACCAAGAAAACCTTAGACCCAATGTTAGGGACATATTATTTTCTATGTACCCAACTATGGCCTGTTGGATTAATAACATAGTAAAAATGTTGTTATTAATTCAATTTCCAATGCAAATGTATGAGTTTTCGTTTTTATATTTTTTAAATGGCTCGAACAAAAGAACAAAATCTGTGTAGAGTAAATTATAATGTTTTCATTATCGAATGACCGGTAAATCATATGTGAAAATCACTGAAATGTTTCAAAGTAATTTTAGTTTAGTTTGTTTGTGAAATTATATGTTGGATAGCCATTGGAAATTGTGAAATTATGTGTTGGAAAACCATACAAAGAATGCATTTAATAGTAACTCTCTCGAATGGGACGAAGTTGCATCGATGAATAGACCCGATTTGGTGCTATGGACCGACATTACATCCATATCCCTCGAAAGTTTCTGACTAAATAAAATGAGTTGTGTAACTTTTTGTGATACCATGATCATACCATGTTCCTGGATATAATTTCAGTTGAACAATAGGTTGAGGTTAAAATTTCTACTTTAACGTTGTACGGTTATAACGAACTCGACGAAGCCCTTATAATAATTATCCAATGGGAGAACCCAAACAACATTAGAGCCATTGGAAAGACCAACCGAAAACCAAAAACAGAAGACGTCGGATCCGAACAGTCTTCTTAAAATCAAAGACGTCTCTTAAATTTTATTAATTGCGTGCTCGCCAACCAATTGTCCCTATTGAGCTAGGATCTCTCACCTCGAGCTGAGCTTCCAGATCACAAACATGCCAACATCGTGGTGCGAAAAAAAAAAAAAACGCTTAAGTAAAGTGGTCCATAAATTTGCAAACTATTTCCAAACTGAATCTGGTTTAACCACCATCGCCGCTAGTTTCGCCAATGTGTGCACAGAATCGCTCACTTCATTATCCGAGAAGACGTTTTCTCAGCCACTGTTCCACAGCATCGTCGGTCGCGCACTAATTCACCCAACCCAATTCTACTCGAAGACATCACTTGCCACGTACTCGACTCGATCCAATATAGGTTGTTATTCGAACGAGTTGCGAATTGAGAACCGAAAAAAAAAATCCTCGAGGAACAGAAGACGTAAAAACACTGCATTCTTTTCCCTCAGACCATTTTTATTAGGAACGATTCCACGCGCTGCTGCTGCTGCTGCGGATATCCCGGTGGCTATAAAATAAATCCATTTACTCGCGCGCCTCTAGGACAGAAATATGCTTTTCCAGTTCGTTGCATATTGCGACGTAAATATTTAAAGTTTCACAGATATAACATTTATTTGCTTTTCTTAATTGGTTTCAACGTCTTGACGGAAGAAGAAAAGAGTAAAGTGAACATTGGCCCTTACTGCCGGCACCAAACTTCGTTTCCACAATGATTTGATGGCGAATCCATTAAACACCTATAAACGATATGGTGTTTTGATGAGTTTGAGACATTATTTTCAATAATGCTCTAAAAACTTCTTCCTTCTGTCTTGCAACAGCTCTGGAAGAGGTTATTCTCGGTGCATCAATATTGTTTGCTAATTGAAATGCATTTCGGAATTGCGTTTAATGATTTGACTATGCTCTTTTCCTTGACGAAACAGATGCCTTAAACAGATTTAAATTAGTTTAAAAAATGCTAGTCTGAAAATTCCATACATTGGATCCCCAGTATAGAGCTAGCCAGTGTTTGGTTTTGAACCCAAAGGAGCAAAAATTTAAGCAAGTTAATGCAATGAGCAATAAAAAAGCAATGATTATGTATCAACTACCATTTTTCCTGACGAGCAATTTTTGAAGAATGGCAGAAGTATGCCATTTTCACAATTCAGGCATATTCTGAATACGGAATTCACGAAGTGAAAGGGAAAACCTTTTCCAGGAGATCAAGATCTTCTTCGATGTGCTGCCAATGAGGTCATAAAGACGTTGGGATTAATTTGAAACCCCATCATCGATGAGTTTGTCTTCACAGCTACCCCTCCTGCGAATATTGAAACCCCTACGAAACGTCAAGTTTTGTCTACCAGTATAGGATACCCTTATACTAACTTCTTCCGTTGTGGTAATAGCTAACGTCTGTGAATTAGTAAGGTGGCATGGGACGATAAGCTAGACACCGATCTTTGTTCCGAGTTTGAATCTTTTATCGAAGCTTTGCCAATTGCTGAGCAAATTCGAATCGCTAGACTTGTTGTTTGCCAACAAGCTGTGGCATATGAGCTACATGGATTTTCGGATGCGTCATAAAAAGGCATATGGGAACTTGTATATATATATATATATATTCGCTCTATAAATGCCAATGGCACCGCTACAATGAAATTAATTACCAGCAAGTACAAAATGTACAAGTACAAGCTCCAATTTCTCTCATGACTATTCCCAGAATGGAACTCTTAGCTGCAACCCAGCTTTTTCTTTTGATCAATAAAATCCAGAACACTATGGAGATCGGGTATACATCGATATGCTGCGAAAAACCATTGAACAGTCCGAAGGAGTATGTCCGCAATCGAGTTGCAGAGATTGTTTCAACTGATCAATTCGTGTGGAGATATGTTCGCATGCCAGAAAACCCCGCTTATACAGTTTCTCGAGGACAGAATTGTTGAATTGGCCAGAAACGACCTGAGGTGGAATAGTCCGGGACTCCTGCACTCCATGGTGAACGAAGCTGACGCACCAGACCTTCCGAGTGACGATAAGATTCCGGAGATGAAGCAAACTGTGTCAGTCCACACAGTAATAAAGTACGACGAGTTTCCGGTCCTAACAATGATCGGTTGCTTTCGGAAAACACAGTGTATTGCTGAAGTTGGACCCATTCATGTTCAACGGACGGATTGGAAATTGATTTCAGTCAAGAGATACATTTGCTTTGTTTTTATGAATGGTGACGAAAGACATCCACCTTGAAGCAGTTGAAATATTTCGACCGAGGCTATCTTAGCAGCATTCCAACGTTTTGTGTTACGAAAGGGTACTCCTCACACTGTCTTCAGCTACACGAGCTCTACGTCAAGTTCTAGGCCGAAGTTACCCAACAAAAACTACAAGGCACAGCCCAATGGGGTTGTGCGTAAAGGTGACGTAGGACTACGCAGCAATATAATTCCCATACACTTTCCAGAGACGTCAGGGCCATCCGCCAATTGATTTAAGTCAGTCGGGAAGCTACGCTTTCAACCCGCTCGGAAATATCACAGACGAAGCTGTTCATAATGCTTATCGCTTTGAATGAAACGACAGTATCGGGTTAAAATGCTATAGATGTGGTGCTATACGTTTTCTTTTTCCGAACTTTGCTACTGGAACTGTTTGCCTTCCGAGATGGTGAAGCGAGAATGCACCATAAGATCCCATCCAGTTGATTTTTTTTTCTTAATTATAGAGATTTTCAGCCTCGGGCTGGTTTATCTCCCGTCGTAGTCACTCAAATACCTCTTTTGGGTATTTTCGTAGCTTGTCCGGGGGTGAGATTCAAACTCGTGACTTCGGGGTGAGAGGTATGGATGTTAACCACTACGCCGGGGTCGCCCTCTCATCCTGTTGATATGATCGACCACCTAGAGATCATTATCCTTATTGCGTTGTAGATGGTTGTGGTCTGTTTGGGAAATCAAAGTCTATTATTGCCGATAGACGTCTAGATCGAAAAAGTGCTAATGGAACGTTTGACCAGCTTAAGTAAGTAAATATGTAAGAAAATTCTATTGTAAACTCTTTAGATAGCATTTGGTGGGCCTGAAAAGGGCGAAGAAAATTCTATTGTACACTCTTCAGAAAGCATTTGGTGGCTCTTAATGATGATACGGCCCCGGTTGTATTTTCTACGATGGTTGAGAGGGCCACTATCTTGGGATCTATTGGTTCTTTGGTTGTTCAACGCACGTTGCCATTTACTCTGGGACGCGGCGTTTCAAGCAATGTTATGTTCAGTCGGGTAATGGAAATTTCAAACAGCACCAGAGAAAAATTCAAACAAACTCTTTAATTGACAAATTAATTTGGTCGACTTGAAAAGGACGGATTTAGTTGACGGGGGAGAAACATGGTTCGAGATTGCACTTGGGCTTTCTTCTTGGTATTCTTGGTTTAGTTCCTCGTCGTTGCGGGTGGCCATCTGCAGGTGACGTGGGAAAATTGATTCTAGTCTCGTTGTCACGGACGGCTTTTTCCCGCCAATTCTTAGGCTTCAACTGCCTGTTTCTCGCAGCGAGGATGACGGGAGCATCGGCAACAATAGCCAACTGCACCAACGCCTCTCTGGGCAACGACTGCTCGCCAGTGCTGCTGCCGGCTATGATCCAACTGCAGATCCTACTCTGCACAGCTCCACGACCACACGAAAAACTTATTCAAAATGCGAAGGTGTACCCGTTATATAACATTCATGGCTGCCTAGGAGACGTTCGTTACTTAAATATGAAATCTGTGCTAGAAAAGTACTGTGTATTTGGTAAATTTACTCTGAAAAAATCGACATTATAAGACATCACCTCATATTTGCGTTAATTTTATAAGTTGCATGTTAAAAATCAATAGATTTAAATATTGGAATCAATGCGTAGAAAATGTCTTAACCTAATGCTGCAAACATTTTGGAAATCGATCGAGAATTTACTTAGTAGTTAACGTTCAAACCCTGACCGTTTTTCGTGACGCTCCAAATTTTCGCGATTTGAATGTGTACCCCAGTATCGAAAACACAGACGTAGTCCTACGTCAAAACTGATCGAGTTGTGCCGAACCAAGGAGATTATTTGGCAAACCTCAAAATGGTTTACCAATCTGCTTCCTTCATAATTTTTTAGCTCTACACTCTCGTATGTCCAATAAAGACTGTTCCAGAAAGTTTAAGCACACCTTATTTTAACGGTCAATGTGAATATAATCAAATATTTCAATATCCTGCACAAATGGTGCACTGTGAGCGGGCTCTCATTGAGAAAATTGGCCTAGAAAGAGGCTGTAAGCGTCGGAGCGGTACGATCTGCGATTCTAAAATATAGAGAACAGTGTACGTTTGAAGATGCGCCGAAGAGTGGTCGGAAATCCGGTCTTGTTAGTCCGGATATCGATAAAAACATCAGGGATGCCTACAAGCGAAAACCAGCGACTTCCGTTCGGGATGTTGCGAAAAAACTAGGGACCTCGTCGAGTAACGTCATGCGTGCCAAAGAAAGACTTGGGCTAAAAACATACCGGAAGCAGAAAAAACCCAAAGGGAACCCAAAACAGGCCGCGTCCGTGAAACCACGGGACGGCAAACTCTACGATTCGTTATTGTGTAGAAATTCTGGGTGTATAATAATGGACGATGAAACGTATGTGAAACTAGATTACAAAACGCTTCCCGGACCACAATTCTATACTGTAAGCGAAGACAAAGACATACCCGAAACGGAGAAAGGCAATTTTTACCGAAAAATTCGGTAAGATGGTTATGGTTTGGCAGGCAATATGTGAGTGTGGTAAAACAACTAGTCCGTACATCACAACGGAGACGATGAACACTCAGAAATACGTTAAGGAATGTCTCCAGAAGCGATTATTGCCGATGATCAGGCAGCACGAAGGTCAAGTAGTGTTTTGGCCTGATTTGGCGTCATGTCATTACGCAAAGGACACTTTAGAATGGTACAAAAGTCAAAATGTATGTTTCGTGCCGATCGAGACTTTTTGAGCTTTAACCAAAGCAAAGCTTCGAAAATTCATAAAACCAGCGGACGACATCCAAAAATTTTAAAAAGATTGGCCAAAAGTGGTCAAAATGGTGGGAAGTACCACTGTGCAGAAGCTAATGGGTCATGTTCGAGGAAAAGTTAGGAGTCTTGGCTATGATGAAATATTTTGATTAAACGAGAGTAAAATATCATATAAAACACAAATACAAATATGATTTGCCAAATAAAATTATTAAAACTAAAAAAAAAACATGACTTTTTTGTCATTTTGAAAGTGTGCTTATACTTTTTGGAACAGTCTATAGAGACATTATTCCAATGACCTTCACGACACCAAAGCACTAACTCCCGCCCTTCTGATGATCGGCGGTCCACTCATTGCCGTTCCCGAACCATCCTACAACCAAATTCCACCCAATCTTTTATCTCGTTGTCAGTACGTCCAATAACTGCGTGGACATTTTTGGACCAGGTGGTCTAAAGATTATTTGACCGAGCAACAAGTTCGAAGTAAGTGGACACAAAATCGTGTCAATGTTAAACCAGGTTTAGTTGTCTTGTTGAAAGAAGAAAATATCCCTCCCCAAAACTGGAAATCAGACAGTGTCGATTTAGTTACTGTTGTGGACGTTAAATCGAAGTCTGGGGTCTTTAAGCGGCCAATGCCCAAACTAGCACCATAACCAATATTAGATAACCTCACACCTGTTGGGTCAAGCGTTGCGGTGAGCAAACTTTCCGGGGGGAGAATGTTCAGTCTGCAAAGCAAGGAGAGAAACGGAAATAGCCAATCACAGCGTGGCAGTCGTCAAAACACAGCTACAATACTTCACGTTGCCGTGAGCAATTATTCCGACGCAAGTCATTTAGGAGGCAACACCACCCGAAGAGAGGCAGCCCGAAAAAGAAGAAAGATCTAACACCGCTACCAGCAGGTAGCTTGGCACTGAGATCGACGCGAGCATTGCGCAGTCCATCTCCGGTCGACGTAAGCCAACAAAGTGGTAGCAGCAAAGCTACGAAGAAAGAAATATTGTTAAAGAGAAAATTACTAAGAGCACCATGAAGAAGTAAAAGCGTCCGGCTCTATGTTTTCCTCCAAAGCTCACTCTCATTCCACCTGCCACAAAATCGGTTCTTTTCAGAGCCATCATAGAGTTGAGATTTTTCTACCAAAATAGTTGATATCCCGGCGTGGCTCCAAAATGGTGATTAGACACCTGGGATGGAACGTGCGTCCCCGCAACATCTATGGTCTTCACAAGTTCCTACCTCATGCTTCCACGGGTCAAGAGATGACAAAGACCGCCAGCTAAGGGTTGCGTACTTAGCTGGTAGTGCAGCCTGGACACTGTTGTCCTTCTGACTTCAGCTAGATTGAGGAGGTGCGTGCCGAGCGTCTGTCCACCAAAGAGGTGCAGCTCAAACAGCATCTGTCCTGGCATCCAGCGGCTGAGTATGAAACGCGGTGTAGGCAGTGTGACCCCGGTAAGGTAGCATGCTGAAATCTTACCCTACCACGAAAAATGGAAGTATTCTTTATACGGTATATAATTTCAGATCATCCATGGAATTCCCAAGTATTGTATAATAATTTTGAATCGTTTTCTTCCCCCGTGGCTATGATAATGCAAGTCCTTCTACAATTACAGCAGGATCAGCAGACATGCAGACATTACACATATAATTGTTATAATTATTTTATAGTATAACATCCCTTCAATATATTTTTTTAATGCTATTTTAAGATTCGCATTTACATCGTTGTAAGTTTTGGCCCACCTGACTCACGTTATGTATTTGAATCCAAATATTTGAGGCAAATAGCGGCATTGAATTATTATATGTACATTATGTAGTATTTCTTTAAAACATCGTATTATTTCCAGCATATCATGACCTTCACATTTTCATACAACAAACCTGATTAAGGCGGTATCATGAGTATGAGCATGATTGACCGCCCACGGATGCAATTCAGTTATTGCCAGATCAGCTGTGTTTACACAAAAACCAACAGATGATGTTTGGGACTAACATACATCTTCAATGTGTAAAAATTGGTAACCCATTATAAAGCAATACCGGCGCCGGCCGTGCCCAAATGCTGGTCAAGTAGGGAATGGGAAGGAATGTGTTGACATGATATTCGCTTTGGAGGAAGCCGAGAAATCCTCTGCATTTCCACGTGAAATCACTGGGATGTTGGATAGTTGGGGAAAGGTTAGCAGCAGGGTTTGTTTTGGTTAACGATACGCTGAAAGTATGTAGCACTTTCCTCCAAAAGCAATGGGCTGCTCCAATGTGACTGAACAGAGACAAGCATAACGAAAAACAAAACAAAACAAAATAGACAAAATAAAATAAAACAGGATATTAGATATTGTCTTCAAAATTTGGTAGAAATAAATTATTTGTTGCTTTGCAAACCAGCTCTCCTCGATGTCCTAGATCTCGGCCAAGTCCTGCTGGACCCGCAGCTGCTGCAGTCGGCACTCGTGCACATCAAGCCGGCCGTCGCCGACGTGTCGGAAACCATCCGGTAGTAACATGATATCTGCGTCTAATACACTCTTCGTGCACCGATTAATTTACACACTAACCTGATTGAGGCGGTTTCTGGCTTAAACACGAAATATCCCTTCAATTTATGACATCTAGCATTCCATAAATGTCCAGTATAAAACGCAGAAAATTATATTTGTGGTAGGCTTTTGAAAATTACGGAATCTATGGTAGGCTTTTGCACTTTTTGCTGAATGTATTTTTCATTTCCGGTTTACAAATGAACTTTTTACCAATTCTAAGCTGATCTGATTCATGCAGCGCTATGTGCCATTTGGCTAGTGATTGATTTTACAGTTCAATCTTTGTCATAACTTCACCATAACTTACAACATCATTATATTTGGTAATATTGTTTAATTGATTGTACTTCATAGATGATTTAAAAAAACTCATTGTTTTTTTTGCTCATTAACGTTTGCATTAGAAAAATGGCCTTTTTTCGGATGGTGATAAAAAAAAGCTAAGACAGATAATTGCTTTTGATAAATTTCCCACGGCCATGGTAATTATTTGAGCTTACTTGCAAAAAAATTCTACGCCCTTGCGAGCAGCCTTCCGGCAGGTAACCGAAACATTCGCCATGGTGGACGAAAACATGCGTGTATGCATGTTGTTGAGTTCTTTCTTCGTTTTATTAATCAATTCCTCCTCAGTTTTCACAATAAAATTGTAGGAGTAGATCTTACGCTTTAGGTTGGCCTAGAAATTCTCGATGGGACGCAGCTGGGGGACTTTGGGTACCACATCAATATTCAGCCGCTCCATCTCCTCCAACGACCGCTTCGAGTAGTGGGCCGACGCCAGAACCGGCCAGAACACCGCGTCTTCGCCCTAATGGTATTTCTTGATGAACGACGCCACTTCCGGCAGGCATTTCGTACTATAAATTTCACCGTTCACGGCCAGTCCGGAGCGAAAGAAGAGCAGCTTTTACATCTCCTTCTCGCTGAATGTCAGCCACAGCAGCACCTTCTTGGGGCACTCGGTGTGTGAAATGAATCAGCCGCTGCCGCTGCGTCATTGCCTGCAGCTCCGAAACCAGTGGACGTGACTTCCGCTTCCTGACATGTATGTTCATGTTTGACAGGTTATTTTTCACTGTTTGGCCGGTTGAACCGACCTCCCGGCCAAGCGCACGCAGCGATGTAGCCACTTTTCCCTCGGTCTTCCTCTTCAGCATCCTTTGGAGCTTCTTGTCGCTCAGGGTCGTCGGCCGTTCGGAACCGGGCTTTCTTGCGATGCTCTGATTGTTGTCTAATAGTGCCAAGATGTTGTAGATGCCGGAACGGGCGTATCCGGCGTCCACAAAGTGCCACACGATGTCCGTTTTCGACGCGGCGGGTCTGTCGTTCTTTGAACGCGCACACTTCGGAACGGAGTTGCTTCACTGTTTTTGCCATCACGGTTAGATTTCGACTGATAGAGTTGTAGAATTTTGTCTGCTGACTCATGGGTTACTATGATTGATGCTGCATGGGTAGTTTTGTCAGTGCTGGTGAAGGTAAACCCATGACAAATCGACAATTTTTGTCCATTTTTTATTGCAAACGTTAGTAATAACTATTAGGTCAGCAAAAATAAAAGCGGATTGCTGTTATAAAATCAGCATCAAGTAGCAAATAGTGACCATGGCAAAAGTAAATTAAAATGTGTTAATGTTTGATTTGTAAAATTTCAATTGATTTACTAGGATTACTAAATTTCAGGATACCTTAAATCAAGATTTTGGTGAATTGCTGCTATCGGTGAAAACCTAAGAAAACGTGCGTTAGCGCGAACCACAGAAATCTTCACTTAAACATTTTACAATTTTATTATTTTTTGCATTTCAGGACCAACCAAATGAAGATTATATATTATAGATACGAATGGTTGTAGTAGTTTTCCTTTACAGAAATATATACACCATTATATAAATATTTCATGGGAATGGTAGGGACCTCATCCGACAACACGGCTTTGCGCGTAGGCGATTGTGACTTCAGATGGTTTCAGTCTTTCCAGATTGTACCGGGATAAGCGTCGGTACCGAACTTTTTTTACAACGGAAAGTCTTTGGCACGTTTTGACAACAACCAATCAGTGGTCCGAATCGATGTTTGCGCTGTGATAGGCCCTGCCGTCGATGATATCTTAGAGGTGCCTTCCATCAATTAGAACGCGGCCATCTAAGACATTACCTCTACTCTATGATATTACCCAGAATCCCATAGCCCCGAATTACCACTATCTGGAATTCAATTTCTTAGCACCAGCTAAAATAGGTCATCAAGTTACAAACATAAATTAGATAATATGGACTAGACTGGCGAGTATGTGAGGTATCTGGCGATCCAAGCGATCAGTCGAAGAACTAGAATCTATTACAGGAGATGGAAAGTGTTTCGACAAGGGTATCTTTGTTGAAGCACTCCGTGGTAACGAATACTCGTAGCTAAAATTGTATGACTTTTTTTTTTTTTGCTTTGGCCTATTTCCTCACATGGTGACAATCACCGACGCCAGAAGGACGACTCCACCACCTGGACCCTACCTAACGACTCATGAATATGAGCCGGGACCAACGGCTTTACTTTTCTTCCGAAGGAAGACGTGACCAGATTTTTTCACCTCAGAAAAACCACCGACGTGGACTGGGATTGGACACACACCCACTGGGGTGCCAAGTTGCAGTTACGCTTACCACTACACCACCGACGCCGGCAAATTGTATGACTTGACAGACACATGAAGCGAAACAGGGCACGATGAACCGCCATACCAAGGAGACAATGTGTTCTGCGAGAAAGAGAACTAACAGAGATGGAGAGGAGCATAGAGTTTCTAAATAACTAGGGCTGCTCTAAACGGATTCTATAAAGCCCGTTTGTAAAATACATAATATTACACTTCTTGCATATTTTTCTTTCTTTTTAGAATTAACCAGGTACCCTTTGGTACCCAACGCTGAAAATTCAGGATTACTAGTTCATAAGATAATCTTACAAATACAATCGATTTGAGACGCCACCAGGACCCGCATATATATTTTTTTAGTTTGTTGAACATTACGTCACATGCGACATATTAATTGGCTTATAACCTGTACCATTTCAAACTGAGATTTTACTAGGTACCCTTCAGTACTCAACGCTGAAAATTTCAGGAATACTGGTTCATAAGAAAATAATTCAGATACAATCTGTTTTAGACCCCGCCAGGACCCGCCCACCCTTTTTAAGGTGGTTGATTATGACGTCTATCAGACACTTGAATCACCTTGATATATGGTACAATTTCTTAGAACATAATGAAATCGTCAAATTTGAACAAAGTACTAATTATCCCAAAAAACCGGTTTTAAGGTAGTGCTGAAAGAAAACCAATTATATCTCTTTAACGTTAGGTTCTAGAAACTTATTGCCTTGAGCAACTTTTCTTAAAATTACTTGTTCTACAACTTTGTACTATAATAACCCGTTATCTCGTAGCTGGAAAAAGTTAGAATTTGAAAGTATATTTAAGCCCTTATGAAAGGTTAGGCGTGTTTTTTTTCAAAAGATGCGAAATAACATGTTGAGTAACTCTACTGAAGACACCTAGTCGATGAAATGATGATAAAAGGGTCAACATGTTTTTGACCGTCTTTTTTCAGAATTGTGCCAATGTGCGACGTTCTGTAGAACTAGTTCCCGATATGTATTTTGGTTGATCTTCACTCCTTCAGAAAAAAAAACCAGTGGAGTCCAGCCATCATGGATGGTTCCGGCCCAAACCATCACCGATGCTGGTTTATGTCGCCTGGGGGCCGTCAGAACGTCGACATGGGTTCGTGATTTTTCTAGCAACCAAACTCTGTCGTTCTGCTTATTCACGAACTGCTGTACGGTGAGGAGTTTTTCGTCGGTAAAAACGATATTCTTCAACTTTCCGCAACCCTCTTCAGCAGCGCCTTTGCTCCTTTTACCCGTTCTTCTTTCTGCCTCACCGAAAGGTCTTGAACCTTAGGGCTTGGTCTGAAATCTATCTTTCAGCATCCGACTGAGACTTTGATCCGATACATTGAGATCCTCCTCCAATTTAGTGGCACTACGTCCAGGATTTCTCTAAAAGCACCTCTTGACGATTTTTACCATGGCATGTGTCACCCCGGTTGTTCGACGTCCCCCACCATACCGTTCTTTTTTTGTACTTCCGGTCTCCAGGTTTCTTTTAACTGAACACAAAATTTCTGCACACACGTAAATCGGCCAGCTCACGAACTATGTCATTCTGCCGTTTCTCAGCTCGGAACTAGGCGACCACAACACTCCGTTTCTGTTCGAGATACATTTTTTTCGGATAGCTCTCGATTACAAAAGTAACACATACATCCACTGACAACCAAGACACAATGTAAACAAAGCGACAGTTTTGTGTGCAACGTAATAATTACTATTGAAGTAATGTAGCAGTTCAATTGTCGGACCCTGTACAAATACCTAGAAGAATGCATAAGGTAGGATTCTTTTGAATTAATTTTAGAATATTCCTTTATGGTTAATCTCCACACAGTCTTGTACAGTTACAGCAATTTTATTTTAGAAACATTAAACTTTGATTCTTCAATCAAACAGCCACACCACATTTGCCGAAATTTTATACTCATGACATCGTGAAGAGCCATGGAAAATTCTGGACGACAATTGTTGAATTGCTATGACCAGAAAAAAAAAGCTTGAAGTATTGTTGAAGTTTGAATTTTAACAGATAAAATAAGTATGCATAGAAACATCTATAAAATATTCGAAACACGTGCCAATTTGAGCAAATCCTTCCTGAAACCATTGTTAGCTTTTCCCACTATCTGGTGCACATAAAAGGCGGATTAAATAGTAGAATTGTTTGCGAGAGAATAGAAGATAATGTTTCTGGTAGGGAATGCAGTGCCGTTGTTGAATGAGCAGAACAAACCGACTGAAAGAATCCGCTGCGAGAGCGAATAAAAACACATTAATGAGTGAATAAAACAGCATTGCTTTTCTCTTTTAATTATATTCATTTTTATGTGTATCCTTTGCGATTAAAAATGTTTCACCCTGTGCTTCGGTAAAGTTTTGCTCCTTTCTACCTTCCGGCAGGTCCTCTGTATGCTTCCGGTCTAGTTCTGACGGGGATGGTTCGCTTCAACCCGGTTTTGTTACGAAGTGTAGTCATTAGTTGTGCACTTTTTTTTTGTGTGTTAACTCTCTACCCGCCATCCAAAGCGCTCCTGTGTTGTTCCGTAGTTTTTTCTCTTTCTCTCATCAAGGGGTTTTTTTTTGAAGCACAGCTTTACCCTGAGGGTTTTTTGTGTTTTTAATTAATTTGCAAATTCATTAAAATGTAATTAACAAACTGCGAAACACAACCAGCAGCATATTTTACCGCCCATCGACCACCTCCTTCGAAGTTTGCTACTTTGCTGCTGTTGCACTTCCTTCAACTGTCGTGCGATAATTAAGAACCTGTGTCTACCGGTGATGGTGGTGGAAATTCGCGCACTTTGCGCCTCTCAGACATTAAGGGCATGCAAATGCCTCACATTGAGGTGCAGGTTTGTAATCATGGCGGTCGGTGTATGTCCAGAGACGGCAAACAACCGTGTGCAAGCATTGGTTTGCCTAATGAAAGTAGTATTTTCTCATCCTGCTAACTGCAACAGTGCTGCTATGAATATGTATTCCCAGCAGTTGCGGTTGTTGATGCAATAAACATCCTTCTTTTTCTTTGTTAGCTAAAAGGACGTTTGTCTTAAATTAAACTTTCAACGTCGTCTGGTTTAGATTTCCCTTTGTGCGAAATAACTGGTCACATCTTGCTTCGAAAGGGTTTGATTAACTTTAGACTTCTTTAGGTTCGAGTGACACTGATATACAAGCAATACTAGGTGAATGTTACAAAAAACTGAAGTAGTGGCAGTGTTCATTTCTATCATTTACTAACACGCGCAATAAACCAGCATTTCGAACCATGAATTTTGTTTTTCGAAAATCTTAGGTGTCAAAAACGAGGGCGATGAACAAATCAATACATTATGCTTAAATAACTACCAGTTCCTTGATACTCATTATGGGGTACAAATAACTTACTTTTAGGAATAATTTTAACCAGAAGTAAGTTATTCGAACCCAACAGTAGGTTAACATGATTATACCTAACGTTGGCTTCCCACATATAACTACTCCGTTGGGTACTTTTTCTTAGCAAATACGAGCTTGAGTTTCCAGCCTAGCGTTGTAAAGTCTTAAACGATCATCAATAATGCAAAAGGCATTTTGAATTCAACCAAAATGATTATTTTAAATATTGTCAATTGCATTGCCTTTCTTCCTTCATTTATCATCACTACTACTTCTACACTCAAAATAATGTAGCAAGATTTTGTTGCGATTCCAGATGATTTTGTTTCATTTTTCGCTATACATCGTCACTTGGAGACAAAATGCAACATTGACTGTGGGCAAAAATGCAGCACATAAATTTTCTATGAAAAATTCAATGCGTGCGTTAGGTGGTTGTTGTAGTAAATATGTTTTTTACCAATTTGAGTGCAACTCGTCACTCGCATACACTTGCATAGGTTCGTTTACTTCATAACTTGCTTTGTGGATCAACATAGGCAAAATTGTGTTTTATTTATTGTGTTTTACGTTTGGGTAACGCAATTTTTGCCTTTTCAACTTTTGGGTGTAGTAATTGTATCCCATCGATCTGAAGCTTGTAGTACACTGTTTGTCCAATAGCCAAATATTTGTCATAGGCAGATAGGCATCTGACAAACATCTATGATATCTGTCAGCTGTCTAGCTGCCTATGCCAAATATTTGGCTATTGGACAAACAGTGTACTACAAGCTTGAGCTATACAAGCTCTACACGCTAAGATAAGAATACGGAAAAGTCGGTAAAAAATACCGAAAACCGCACAAAAGTGCACATACTGAAATTATCGGTAAACATGGATTACAGAAAATTCGGTTTTGTTGATGACAAGCGAAAAACTTTAAAAACTACCTATTTTAATCGTTTATTTTTACTTAAAATTAAGTTTTTTTATTACTGTTTTAGGTTTTTGGAATGCTATACTATAAATAGTTGAAGATTGAAGATTTAAATGGTTTCAAGTTCATTTTTTCGGATTACAACGAATTAGAAAAATGTGAATTCACAATAATATTTAAAACACCGCAGGTATCACGTGAGATCCAATTTCGCCAAACTAAAATATATCGCAATCAAAATTTTGGTCCCGCATGATACATCAATGAAGATTTCTGGAACGATTTTGAAAAACTTGTCTTTTATTAGGTTACTTGCTCTTACGCACTACCCCAAAAAAAAACAAACAACAAATGAAAAGAGTAGTTAAGCGGCACACAGTTGTGTATCAGTTGAACGACAGAGTTCAACAAAAATCAACGGATTCCATTTCAGGCTTAACTTGCAATGACTTCCTCAGAGTCTTCTGGTTCTTCGTGTGTCTCCCTAATTTTAATTCCTCCATATTTCCAGTAATCTAGAATTTAAAAGTAAAAACAGTTTTTCATTGGAATTAGGTAAATATTTTAATTCTGGAGAAATGTGCGAAGGCGGTTCTGCGTTTGAAAAAAACATTCTAATCGGCGTCGAATTCCCGTGAATTACAGATATCAGTTTTAAAAACGAATAGGACAATCTGGTACAAAAACAGTTCCTCTATCGAATTGTGCTGGTGTCCTGAATTTAACTATAGCTTGCGAGAAATCTACGATTGGAATGTTTGTTTACAAACGCAGAACCGTCTTAACCATTTTCTACGGAATTTACTTGATCCGGCTATGTACGAATCTAGGTTGAAAAAAGAAGAAGACACTGAGCGGTGATAAATCTGACAGCCCCCATGTTAAAGTATAGGACGAAACTTTTAGAATGCTTCTAGAAAATTCAAATGAAATTCTAATTAAAAGCGCATTGTTGTAAGGTCTGTATCCGCAAAATTTCGGACACCTCGAAACATGAATAAAACATAAATTTCGCATTATATATCCGTCTTAGTTGTTTATTTCAAATTCATGGGATGTGTTCTAACAATTCGTGAAGACAAAACATAGTTATTCGGTATTTGCGTAAAATTTTCGAACTTTGCGCGTAACTCCGTCCATTAGGGTTTGTACAGACTCTTCAGAAGTCGTAGAAGCCGTCTTTGTCCAAATTTGCTGGAAGTGTTTGATGTCTTTGATTCCTTGCTTCTTTCCAGAAAACTTTCGCTTCAACAGAGCCCAATATCTCTCGATTGGTCGTAACTCTGGGCAATTTGGCGGGTTTGAGGTTTTTGGTACACTGTTCACTTGATTTGTTTGGTACCACTAAATCACAGTTTTAGCATAGTGGCATGATGCCAAATCGAGCCAAAACAAAGGTTTTTCTTTGTGACTTTTGATGAATGGTAGCAATCGCTTCTGCAGACACTCTTTCTGGTAGATCTCCTTGTTGATTGTGCCTGTAGTGACGAAAGATTTATTCTTTTTGCCACACGTGCAAATTGCTTGCCACACAAGGTATTTTTTGGGAAATTTTGATGCCTTCTTCGTTCTGAAATGCTAAGCTGTAGCATTTCTGGCCATAGCAGAATAAAAAGCCAGCCCTGGAAGCTGCTTGAAATCCTCCAGGACATAAGTTTCATCGTCCAAAACAACGCATGAAAACTTCGTCAAATATTCGCAGTACAAACGTCGAGCCCGGGATTTTGCTGCCAAGTACTGTTTGTCGTTGCGATTTGGAACTGTTTTTACTTTATACGACTTATGTCCCAAACGTTGTTTTAATTTTTGGACAAAACCAGGCGACATGCCTATTTTACGAGCCACCGTTCGAATGGAGAGATTTGGGTTTTTCGTTAATATTCTTTTCACCTTTCGGTCCATGACAGGATCAGCGCGTCCAATGTTTTTGTCACTTCTCGGTTTCCTCTCCACCGTCAAACGTTCCGAAAATGATTTGAGCACATCGTGAACAGTGGATTTAGGCAAATCCAATGTTTTTGCGAGGTCCCGTATTGACAAGTCAGGATTTGCCGCACGCCCGTACAAAATTCGCTCGCGCACTTGTTTTTCTTTCGTCGCCATCTTGAATGCTAAACATGGAATGTAAACATCAATCATAGTCTTTTTCATCATAGACTCTCAGCTATACCACAGTGAAATTTTTCATTCCTACGTGCAATATTTCAAAAGTTACAATGATTTGAAGGTGTCCGGATTAATGTGAATACAGACCTTATGATGTAAGAAAAATCCAAAACAACTCAATAAAGACATTTTCAGCATAATAAAAATAAAATTAAGTTGGATTCCTCTATAGTAAATTACTCACCCTTCTGGTTGGCAATCACAAATCATTGTCCCTAAAGTTCATTTCTTAATGTATTTTAATAAAATTCGCAAGTATTTAGCCAGGAGGCGGCACAAGAAGCACAAAACTTCGCAATGGCGGTAGTGTTTGTTTTCAGTACAGCGCACAGTGATACAATTTTAATCTAGTTTTAGGTAAAAAATCACGTAAACATTTGTAAATCCACTTTACTTAAAAAATAAGTAAAATTAAACGTAATGTGTCAGTAAATTTTACCGAAATTTTCGGTTTTACTACCAGAACCTAATTTTTGGTAAAATCAAAACCTAATTTTCATAAAATATGAACAAAATGAAAATTTGTTTTCTTCATTTGATACTCAAAATCCTACCCTCCAAGAGCAAGGTGACTCTAATATGTCAGGTGGTCTTAATGTGTAGATGACAATTTCAACCATGTTTATGGATCGTATTACCATATCAATTAAAATCAGGTCTGGCATACTGAATTTGTCTCCATTACACCTATGCAACAGTGCCTGTGATGTCAAACTCACAGTTCCATTTTAAACCAAGCGAGTAAAGGAGATGACTAGTTTCACACTGCCAAGCCTATGTTCTATGTCATTGGGATATGAAGCGTCAGGCTGTAGGTTTGTTTGCCAATATTTCGGGAAAAAATACGACAACCGAACCATCCAAACAGGCATAAAAAAGCTGAATTGAGGTAAGTAGTGCAACTAATATTGCCTTGTGAATTTAAGTTCATTGAACGCTATTTGTTTACAGATCAAAAATGTTCTTGCTTTCGGTTGAAGGCGCAAGGAGGTACTAAAGGAATCACTGCAGATATTGAAATCAATGTTTATCCCTGATAAAAAAAATACCTTAAACGAACGATATCACAAATCCTCCGACCATTTCTTTAATGGTTTGTATGACCCCGAATAGGTCGTTAAGAAAAATAACCATATGAAATTTATTAGGGATTCCTATGAAATTCGTGGAAGTGAAAAAGTGCACGTGCTAATGTATGTAAACAAAACGTTTAGCCCATATTGTTTACATTAATATATAACTCTTCACTCCTAGGCAAAAATCCTAGGCAAACTGCCATTATGTGCGTAATACAATATTGCGTATTCCTATCTCTTTCGCTCCACTGCTAAATCTCATTTGATACCGCGCTACTCCACCCGTCTTCCCTACCTACTGAAGAAAATTGACCACCTGAGATATTAGTGTCACCTTGACCAAGAGGACCTTAAATGTCGACAACTTATTCAAAACGACGTATCTGATTTTGAAAACAAAGAGGGCAAAGAAGATTCAAACGTCAATTTCTTAAAACTGTCAGCACCCCCACGGAAACTAGCATCACCATCATGTTAGGAAATTGTTGTTCGTTGTGATGGTCCAAGTTTGCGTGAAAGTGCTGAGAGTGTCGAAAATTTAACGTTTGAATCTTTCCTCTCCTCTTTGTTGACAAAATCAGATGCGTTGTTTTGAATCAGTTGTCGAGAAATATTAGTATTTATAACAACACAGGCGGTAATGAACCTAATGGTCTATACACCTAATGGCGGTAATGAACCAATGAGGTATACAGCTCATTGGTACTGAACAACCATGAATAACTCAGCGGTTGCTTTGGTCATGAAAATGCTGTCTTTTCAAAATTGAAATTCAAGAAGATAGTTGATCAATCAATAAAGATAGTCTTAATTTTTAGCTAATTTGAGTGTAGATGGATAGGTTTCTACCAGCACTGCGTGGCTGCTCATATTTATGTTCCCAAAGACCTGGTAAAATATTGTCTACGCTTGCTCCATCTATTCGATTATACAATTGCTTGTTCACGTTTTTCAAGAAAGTATAGAGCCTTGCACCATGACATTATTTTTGACTGTTTGCAACTAGATAAGGGCAGTTTTCTGAAGCAACAATTAAAAACAATTTGTTCAATTATTTTGCAGCACTTGGGCGAAATATGACAAGGCTATGTTTAATGTCGCATTACAAGTAAAACTCACTAAATGCTGATTTGATTTAACTCCAAATTTATTCAATGTTCACTAAACATAATTCTCAATCGGCCAAACACAAAAGGGAGGCCTGACCATATCCTACAATATTCTATTAAAGAATATACACACACAGATAGAAAGAAACATTCAATTTTCTGCGTTATCTAAAGCACATAACGGGAATGCAAGATTTCGCGTAAATAAATGGGATCTTTCATGTAAATTTAAGCCAGATATCGCTGGAATCAGGTCTGCTGTATGGAAGATTGCAAAAAATGTTACACGCTGTATGGAAGATTGCTAACAAAAACGTTATTTACGCTTGCTTTGGCTTGATATTAAACGATTTACGCGGTGAGATTTACACGATTGTTAAAATTCATTATTTTTTTCTGTGCAGCAAAAAGTAGTCGCGGACAATGCCTTAATAGAGTTTTCTCCGTGTACACATAATCGTTGAATATCGCAAAATCTACGGTTACTAAAGTGCTAAAATCCTTTCAGCAGTGCTAAACGTTAAAGAAAAAGGTCGGTTCCGGAGGCAACCATGATTCTCGGTTCGCCGCGGAGAGGAAGGCAGTGGTAAAGGAATTTAAGAAAAAACCGAACAGCTCAGTGCGAGATGTGGCCAAAAAAACTGAAATTGTCTCCATCGTCCAGAAAGTGAAATAAAGTGCGGGTCTGAAGTACTACAAAGTAGGTGTTACTCCAAATCGTAACGATACGCTGCGTTGCAAGCTTGATTCAAAGAAGATTCCGGGACTAGACTCAGAAGCGACATTTTCATCACGACTGGCACAATTAATGGAGAAATTTACGTGGAAGAATGTCTTAATGAATCATTCGGAAACATAACGGTTTGATGTTGTTCTGGCCTGACTTGACATCTTGCCATCATGGAAAGCTGGCTCAGAACTGGTAAAATGCTAATAATGTAAATATTGTCCCAAAGCATTAACTTCTTGTGAAAAAGCTGCAGGTATCCTTTACAATCGATAGGATGTTATTTGCTTCCTCTGTCATATTATTCTCCACGACACAATACGCTTTGAACACTGCAGAACATAGGGTAACGGGATGTAATGTTAGCCTAGCTCCTTGATTCGGCCTATGTACCAAATGTGTCATTAATTTAGCGATAATCAACCAAATCATGCTGCTATAAGCATGACCGATGTAATCCGAAGCAATTGAGACAATATTAATCAACTTATAGGTGTTCACTTCCGTGTAATTTTCGATTTCTTGAACTTTTGGGGCATCCTGATTTCACTGGTTATGCTGAACAGATGATCCTCACGATCTCCAAGTGATCTAAATTTGGCTTAATTGAATCGATAAAGCAAATAATGAAGTCTAGATGTGCAGAAAAAAGTTACACGTTACAAACTAACTGTTACAATGCTAAGATAACAATGATTTTACAAGAAAATCGTAGGCCCAATGTTGGGGACATATTTTTTTGTATGTTCCCAACTTTGGCCTGTTGTATCAATAACGTAGTAAAAAGGTTGTTATTGGTAAAATTTCAAGTGGATATGCATGAATTTGTGGTTGTTTATATTCAAGTGGCTCATCTAAACACAAATCGAAGAAACAAAATCATTGAATAGTGAATTATAATGTTTTCATTATTGAATGGCTGATAAATCATATATGAACACCGCTTAAGTGTTTCGAGGCAGTTTTACTGGGACGAAGTTGCATCCACAAATAGACCCAATTTGGTGCCTATAGACCGACATTAAATCCATATCCCTCGAATGTTTCTGCCTTTATAAAAAGAGTTGTGTAACTTTTCGTGATACATACTGGCAAATGTCTTATCAAACTTATTTTTGCAAGTATATAACTAGTTGAATCTCGCTTACAGCTTAAAAACTTTATGAGTTATAATAAAAAATGTGATCGATGGTTTCATAATAGGCTGAGTCAAGGGACACATACCCTAAATTTTCAATTTTTTTTACCAGTGTTTCCTTGTGCATTTTTCCATAAGGTAAACAATTTGCGCTTGTCCATTCCTTCATAATGATCCATTGCAAAAATTAATTTCCCATAATAAACCTTCAAAGCACTTATTACTTATATCAATACTCACCTAGGCGAATGTTTATTTTTATGAAAAAATCACAAATCCACCAGCGACTAACGGATATCCACACCGTATACGGACAACGATTTGCTCTTGAATAAGCTGACGCGTAGAACAAATGTCAATAACAGTGCCTGGTATCTTTTCTATGGTTTGTACACAAACGAGGGTTGCTAAGATTGCTTTACGGAGTTAGTTTAAAGAATCCACATCACGCTCTTCGATGATAATTGTTGGTGCTGCTGATTGAAAGTAATGTAGAAAAAAAAAATTCAAAACTACCAATTTTAATATGCATTTTTCTCCAAAAGGGGACAAACATTTGCGTTTTTCAAATATTTGCAGATAAAGGATTCTTCAATTTACAAGAAAAACCGTTTTTTTAACAATTCAACCGCTATAACTTTTCTTAACAATTATCTTGTACCATTGAAATGTGCGTCATAATCTGCCCTAAACTTCACTTGAAAAAGTTTTCAAGTTTAAATTGAAATAAAAAAGTTAGAGCTAAAATACTGATTTTTCAAGACCCATCCTAAGGAACGTTAAAAAATCTGTTATAAAACGATACGTAGATGAGATGTAAGTTTCTTCAGCAAATTTTCTATAATTAAAGTATTAACTGTTTTTTAGGAGATTTTTGCCTCTAAATCATAATATTCAAGAGTTAGAATTTTTATTATGAGCATAAAATGATCCCCCTAGACACCACCCAAACCAAAACATAGATATCATTGCATGCATGAGCATGAGCATGAGGATTATTGACCGGCCGAGATTGCTACTCCGTTAATGCCAGATCAGCTGTTATTACACAGAGAACCAACAGATGATGGTTGGGACTAGCATACATCATCAATGTGATCCCAAACTAGTGATCCCAAACTAAGACAATATCGGCGCTGGCAGGTCAAGTAGGGAATGGGTAGGAATATGTTGACGTGATACTCGCTTTGAAGGAAGCTGAGAAATCCTCTGCACTTCCACGCGAAATCACTGGGTTTTTATCCAACAAATGGTTGGGTTTGCAGCAGGATCCGTTTTGGTAGACGGTGTGCTTAATTCAACTGACGACGGCAGCGAAAAGATATTTAACTTTGTTCTTGGTTTATTCTCTGCACAGAGATGTACATTAAAGTTATTCAAATTTTGGCACCGGTTTAAACCAACAGTAAGGATGCTGTTGGGGCCACTCATAAGGGTGGGTGGTTTATTTAAATGACATTCAAGAAAACATTAAAACATCGAGGAACGATTTAAACCAACAGTAAGGATGCTGTAGGGGCCACTCACAATTGTGGGTGGTTTATTTCAGCGGAATATAAGAATACGTTAGAATTTCGAGTGTGAGAACCGATTTAAACCAACACTAGTGATGGTGCTGTGGCCACTGATGTGCAATGAGGTCTATACAGGTGGACAATGAGGTCTATGCAAGTTAAAGCTTTGGGACAATATTTACATTATTAGCATTTTACCAGTTCTGAGCCATCTTTCCATGATGGCAAGGTGTCAAGTCAGGCCAGAACAACATCAAACCGTTATGTTTCCGGCAATAGTCGTTCATTAAGACATTCTTCCACGTAAATTTGTCCATTAATTGTGCCAGTCGTGATGAAAATGTCGCTTCTGAGTCTAGTCCCGGAATCTACTTTGAATCAACCTTGCAACGCAGCGTATCGTAACGATTTGGAGTGACACCTACTTTGAAGTACTTCAGACCCGCACTTTATTTCACTTTCTAGACGATGGAGACATTTTCAGTTTTTTTGGCCACATCTCGCACTGAGCTATTCGGTTTTTTCTTAAATTCCTTTACCACTGCCTTCCACTCCGCGAAGAATCGAGAATCACGGTTGCCTGCGGAACCGACCTTTTTCTTTAACTTTTAGCACTGCTGAAAGGAGTTTAGCACTTTAGTAACCGTAGATTTTGCGATATTCAACGATTTGCAACATCTCCGTGTGACATATCCGTATTTTCCACCTTTTGTGCAAAAGGTTAGGTTGTATTAGTGTAATAAAAAATTGTGTCATTGTGTTTGTGAGATGATGCACAGCCTTTTTTTGTAAACGTAGATCTCCAAAAACAACAATTCACAACAGCAGCAAATCACCAGGTGGTATGTTTAATTTCAGTATTTGTTAAAGTTTTTTATAGGTTTCGGCTGAAAAATGCCTTCTTGTGCACTAAAAGGAAGCTAAGGTTGCTTTGTTATTACTCGATTGTTTTTGGAGTTTTACGTCACTACCCGAAGTCATTACTAATACCGTTACTAATACCGACAAACATCTTGCTCTTCTCCACCTGTATACACCTCATTGACTGATGTGCGGGTGGCTTGTTTCAATGGAATATAAAAATAATTATAAATCGTTGTAATACCTGAATACAAACAAAATGAAATGTATAAATAATTTGCGTTACTCTCTCTCTCTCTCTCGCTCTCTCTTTCTCTTTCTCTTTATCTTTCTCTCTCTCTCTCACTCTCTGAGTCCTTCTCACACACACACACACACACACACACACACACACACACACACACACACACACACACACACACACACACACACACACACACACACACACACACACACCCGCGCGCGCGCGCATAACAAAACCACGGACAAACAAAAAATGCTCCAACTTACAACTGTTATTCCCATCTTACCTCCACATGTTACACTCGGCACAAAACTCCACGACTCCGGGTTGTGCCATACACTTACATCCTTAATTCATTCTTCTTATCAGTCTTTCACCACGTTTCAAAACATTCAAACATGTACTTCTCCATTACACAATCTTATACGTACCGCAATTCCCAACATCATCACATTCACCATCCTGTTCTTCTTCTTTTAGTATTTCAAGCTTATTGCTTTCACAATTAGCTCATTGCTTGCTCTCAAATTAGTGTTCTAAATGCACTTCCACAGTTATTAATTGAGAGCTTTCGATGCCAAGTACCATTTTTGCATTAGTATGATTGTGTGGCAAGTACAATCATACCCTATGCCCTTTATGAAAAATTCCTAGACCAGACTGGGAATCGAACCCAGCCACCTCCAGCATGGTGTTGCTTTGTAGCTGCACCTTTACCGACTGAGCTAAGGGAGGACCCTTCACCATCCTGTATGCATCGCTTCTAATGGTCCAAATCACAGTGACGTCACACCTCAGATTTGACAGGTACCTGTGCCCTTGTGTTCAGACATTCGTGTGTGAGAAAAAAAGGACGGAGAACACGATGGCTGTTTCTATCTCTTATACTCTCATGGTGAAAAGTGAGGTTAGCTTTTTCTGTGCATTAGTCTATTGCCATAACATCACACCTATTGCAATTGGCAGCATAATTAATCATCAATTAAAAGAAAGAATTGAGCAATAAAAAATGATAGAAGTGCCACTAAATTATTAAGGCCTGTGCCAACAAATAATGTGTGATCAGCATTAAAAATTTAGGAATGAGCAATAATAGATGAGAGATGATCTTTGGATAATCTAATTGTGACCGGTAAATCTGTCAAATAAAGCAACAGGTATTAGTAAATGTGCAAATAAATATGGCTTGATTTCCGCCAAATGATGTTATTTGAGCACTAAACTACTCGCAAATGTCTTGGATTTTTATTAAATTTTCCCATAAAAATAGTAAAATGAGCAATAAATAACTAAATAACCACAATAAAAAAACTCAAATGTCCTAGGTAGTAGATACAATTACCCATCTTTAAATTCAAAAATTATTTGATATCGTGAAAACTTTCCCATGAAATATTCAAAAACACCATTTGAAAACTGAATGGGTTCCAGAGAGCAGAAAATAAATGCAGGCAAAAAATTGGGAATGAGCCATAAAAAGTTGTGATGTGTTTTAGAACAAATTAAAAAATTTCTTATGGAAGAGGTAAAATGAGCAATGAATATTCAATAATGCGCAATAGACAATGATATTTTTGCAAATGGACTAATGAACGTATACATTCCAAATAAGAGTTGTTGAGCTTCTACAATTGATATTTTTATCAAATGATATGTTGAGTTTACCAATAACCATAAGACTGTCGCTTGAATGGAAAAAATATTGTCGGTAAAGAAGATCATTTAATATGGTCACTACTTATAAATACGGTTAAAAAATGTATCCATGCCAAGGAAAAGTACAAAAATTAACCTGTGATAATTTTGAAATAGTCATCAAACCATTATCAATGTTCAGGCGCACAAATCAAAACAGCAATCGGAAATAAAAAATATGTGCAATTTTATAATATAAAGCAGCACTTAGAAAAAGACTACTCATTTGAATGGCTTACATTTTTCAAAGCAGATTGGTAGCAACGCCAGTAAATTCTTATTGTTGACGAACATAATTCGTCATTCAAACGTCCTTGTAATTGATCTACTCATCCACCACACACAATGGCTACCAAAAAGAGTGTAGGGGATTCCGTTAAGAGGTTCAACCAAAATAACAAGATCGTTTGCTTTTTCAAAGTCAGATTGCTTCAGTTAATCACACATTTAAGAATATTCGAAAAACATCTTATTCACATTTATCATCCAATTTCCGAGAATCAGCATTGAATCTTATTCTAATGACTTTGTATACCTAGGATCAAGTTTACGCAAAGATTACGTTTATCGTTGTAGCGGCTTTTTCTTCCTAACATTTATGTTCCTTCACCTTAACAGAACGCCAGTTATGATCATTTTTATAAGTTCATAAAGACTCCTTACAACGTTTGTAATGCACCGCAATTATGAAATCGTTAAATGTTGGAAAAATAACCTACTAACTAAATAAAATTGATATGTCCTCATTTACAGACTGTCCGACTTGTCATATACTACGGTATACAATAAGTTTGATTTCTTATTTTTTTTAATTTTTATCTGGACGATTTGATCTTATCATTTGCTAGGTATTTGTTATTTTTCCCAAAGTTCATTGCACATTTTGAATTTAGAAATGCTCCTTTGCTCTGATTGATTAGAAAATTGCTTGATGTTTCATCGCAAATTTGGTGAGAATTTACTGGCGTTGTTACCAATCTGCTTTGAAAAATGTAAGCCATTCAAATGAGTAGTCTTTTTCTAAGTGCTGCTTTATATTATAAAATTGAACATATTTTTTATTTCCGATTGCTGTTTTGATTTGTGCGCCTGAACATTGATAATGGTTTGATGACTATTTCAAAATTATCACAGGTTAATTTTTGTACTTTTCCTTGGCATGGATACATTTTTTAACCGTATTTATAAGTAGTGACCATATTAAATGATCTTCTTTACCGACAATATTTTTTCCATTCAAGCGACAGTCTTATGGTTATTGGTAAACTCAACATATCATTTGATAAAAATATCAATTGTAGAAGCTCAACAACTCTTATTTGGAATGTATACGTTCATTAGTCCATTTGCAAAAATATCATTGTCTATTGCGCATTATTGAATATTCATTGCTCATTTTACCTCTTCCATAAGAAATTTTTTAATTTGTTCTAAAACACATCACAACTTTTTATGGCTCATTCCCAATTTTTTGCCTGCATTTATTTTCTGCTCTCTGGAACCCATTCAGTTTTCAAATGGTGTTTTTGAATATTTCATGGGAAAGTTTTCACGATATCAAATTATTTTTGAATTTAAAGATGGGTAATTGTATCTACTACCTAGGACATTTGAGTTTTTTTTATTGTGGTTATTTAGTTATTTATTGCTCATTTTACTATTTTTATGGGAAAATTTAATAAAAATCCAAGACATTTGCGAGTAGTTTAGTGCTCAAATAACATCATTTGGCGGAAATCAAGCCATATTTATTTGCACATTTACTAATACCTGTTGCTTTATTTGACAGATTTACCGGTCACAATTAGATTATCCAAAGATCATCTCTCATCTATTATTGCTCATTCCTAAATTTTTAATGCTGATCACACATTATTTGTTGGCACAGGCCTTAATAATTTAGTGGCACTTCTATCATTTTTTGGTGCTTTTTCTGAATTACTAAGTGCAGGTTAATATTTTGGTCATTGCAATTGGTCATCGAAACAATAGCTACAGCGCTATGACATTTGCAGTTCGCAATTTACCATCACACCCGGACTCGCACCACCGAACAACAAAAAACTGGAACAATAGAAAAAGCACTACGCCTGATAACAATACCGACACCAAGTTGATACGAGGCATATGATAAACCCTGCATAGTTTTTCGGCCCATCACGTACACAAACTTGTTTATAAATTGAACACCGATCATAACACACACAGATAAAAAGGAACATTGAATTTTCTGCGTTATCTAATGCACATAAAGGGAATGCTAGATTTGGCAGAAAATAATGGGATATTTCTTGTAAACTTGATCCAGATAACGCCTGAATCTAGCCTGTAATATAGAAGACTGCGAACATTGTTGTATGGCGCATGAAAGATTGCATACAATTTCGTTGTTTACGCCATCTTTGGCTTGAAATTAAACGAGGGAAAATTTTACGCGCTTGTTAAAATTAATTATTTTTTTCTGTGCATAACCGAAAAACCTACAAACACAAACTCAAATTGCTATTCTAAATCTTCACTACGAATGACACTGTACAAAAACTCATGGAAGGTTTCAAATGAAAGGAACGAGCATTTGGATACAACATATCCAATTGCCTAAACAAAATATGTTATACAGGATGTTCAATAAGTTCAAATATACTTTAAAAATGTGTTTAGAAAATGAAAATACAAAATATTCTTTTCTGAGTCAATTTTTATTGAAGCAATTGAGAACCTTTAACACAGCAAATCAAAACAAAGGCGCAAATATGTATAGTTAGGTGCTGGCTTCAAGGTGTACTTCGGACCAAGGGGTTCTACAATAGTGAACCAATTTCAAATCGCTAGTTGCATATTGACACTCTCAAATATTCTGTCAAAATTACATAGCGAATCAAAACAAAATCAAAGATACTTGGTGTGTGTGTGTGTGTGTGTGTGTGTGTGTTCTTCAGTAATTTATATGTGATCTTTATATGCAAACATTTTTAGCCCTGAAGATTGAAGGTGACAGCTCTATTGAAAGTCCAACGACCCATTTCAAGAATTCCTGTTCATACACGTACATTCTGAGGTCATCTTCATATACAATAAGCCCCGCATGAAAATCTTCACACATCAAATGGATATGTGAAGAGTCTTCACATTTCCAGAATCAAAAATGGAAGTTCTTGATCCTGGCGTGTATTTAGTTAAGGTATATTTTTGATAACCAAAACGACCTCATCAATGTTCCTTATCTGATGCTGGAAAGCTCGTCCGGATGCAGGAGCGGGTCACTAAAAACACAAAATAAAAAAAAAAAACAATCCATCTCAAGAAACACGACCATAACACACTATGAGAGGGATTCCATTCTCAACGTCCTACGCAAAGCACTCGGAAAAACTATGATTTCACCATTTATTTTAGTTGAATGAAGCAATATTTTTTAATTTTCTTTTCGCGAAAACGACGCAGCAAAAACAAAACACGCCATTTTCAAAGCACGGCTTGCTGCAATCAAAACAAAATCACAGATACTTGTACCAAAAGGTACTGAAAAGCGCAAGATTGCATGACAAGGTGCAGACTGCAAGGTGTACTTTTGAACTGGGGGTTCTACAACAGTGAACCAATTTTAAATCACTAGTTGCATATTGATTGTTAGTACAAGGTTATGCCTGTGACGTATGGTACCTCTACGACTGTGTGAACGTGGATAACCGTTTTCAAGATTATAATTGGAGTTGTAATAAATGCATGTGAAATACGATTGATGAACAGAGGCGTACGTTGCAGCAGCAGTACAGGAACTACAGAACTTACAACAGCGAAAGTAGGAGCAGTTCAGTCACTTGCAGAAGGAAAGTCACTGTTGGAGGAGCAGGATAGCAGTTCAGGAGTAGCAACAATGGTCCCCGTAGTACTTCAAAATTTCCTGGGTAGCATTTGGAAGCAACAAAAGCGATCAGAATCGTGGAAAATGTTGTACCCAGGGAGTTCACAGCAGACAAAACACATCATGCGGAGCCGTCGACAAGCTCTACCTTCAACAATGTGGGAACACCCGATGGGAGTGATAAAGCATTTTCAAAGTCGTCGAAGCGCTCAGTAATACTTCGAGAACTACAAACGAGCTTCTTAAAGGCAAGACAAGCTCTGGAGAAAAAGCAGCTACAAGAGCGATTAGTGCTGGAGCGTGAGAAGTTGGAGATTACTGACTCTGGGTCTGACGCAATTGAGAGCTTCGAGAATATCAACGAGTGCCTGGAGATAACGGATAATGTAGGGAAACAGTGAATGAATGAATATTTGCTTTATTTAACTTTAACTTACTGTCATTCGGGACCACCGGGTATTATGTAGTTACAATGAATATTTACTTAAATCTAATATTTGATTTGTCACTTTTTGCATTTAGACGTTGTTAATGCTGGCTAGGGATTGGGCGGTCTTCATGCCCTTCTCGATCCAACGTTTCCTCGTGGCTTTGAGGATCATCTTCGTAGTCATCAGCAGGATTATAACGATTTGTAGAGCTATTACCGCAATCAGTAGTGTTTGTTGCTGCCGGTGCTTCTCCGAGTGGACGTCTTGAGTCTGTATGACGGTCACGAGCTGGTTTCCGTGCACGTGTGCCGTATTTTCCTCTTTCGATTCGGATCCTCCCATGTTTGTTCGGTGATTTTAAGCGTTGTACGTCTGATTTTACTGTTTGTTGGGCGTTGATTTTGCAGTCGTTTATATGCTTGGTTGTTTTACATTGTGGGTTGAGAGTCAGCAGGTTTGTTGGTTATTGATTGGAATGAGTTTGATTGATGGATGATCAGATTTCGCTAGCTAGGTTGGCTATTTTGATGAAGCTAGTTTTTATTTGGTTCGTTTATATTGTTACCACGCACAGAAAAAAATAATGAATTTTAACAGGCGCGCAAAATTTTTCCCTCGTTTAATTCCAAGCCTAAACGAAATTGTTGGCAATCTTTCATGCGCCAAACAACCATGTTTGCAGTCTTTCATACAACATGCTAGATTCAGGCGCTATCTGGCTTGAATTTACATGAAATATCCTAATATTTTCTGCCAAATCTAGCATTCCCTTTATGTGCATTAGATCACGCAGAAAGTTCAATGTTTCTTTTTGTCTGTGCGAGCAAGCTAGAGTGATTGAGCAATTTTGGCTCTTTTCTAGCGTCATCGTATGTAGTGCAGTCGAAAAGTTGCACGTTTGACGCCTATTTTGATACCGCATGTGGTGCATGTTGATTCTGACTCTTTCCGGGCAAAGTGTCTATGGGTAACTCTGATATGCCCGATTCTGAGGCATTTTTATGATTGTGCTTCCTTTTCTTGGGTTGCTGCCAGCAATTTGTCGTGCGTCCAGGTCGGCAGGTTGTTGTTGGTTTCAAATTTCGTTGAGTAGGTTTGGAGTGTTCTGATGTTCTTGGGATCGAAGATGATGCGGCTTCTCTAATGTGAAGGGTGAGTTGTTCGATAGTGTAGTTCTGGTCAGATTTTATTTGTTTTTCAAGGTAATCCTCGAATTTGTTCCATTCAGCAAGCTCGATTTTCCATTTTGGTTGTAGTTTTCTTTGCGGATTGAATTGGTTAGAGCCGATTTTGATCGGAAAGTGATCGCTGCTGTGTGAGTCGTGGATTAAACCCCAGTCAAACTTTGCGGCCAGTTCGGGGCTGCATATTGTGACGTCGATTGCCGATTGAGCATATAGTATTATTTCGTGTCGCCGAGTGGATGAAAGTTGTTTGACCGTCGTTTAGTGTGATTAGCCCGTGCAGGTCTAGTATTTGGGTTATTTCTTTTCCTCAAGCATCTTGTTTTTTAGGATCCCATTGTGGGTTGTGTGCGTTCAGGTCGCCGGCCATTATTAGTGGTTTTGGTAATGCGGCGATGATATTGTTGAGTTCCTCCGTGTCCAACTGAGTGTTTGGTGGTAGGTATATGGAAGCGACTGTCATTTTTTGTGGTATTTGTACTTCTATAGCTATGATTTCTAAGTGCGTGTGCGTAGATATCTGGGAATATGGAATCCCCTTTTTAATTAGTAATGCTACTCCTCCTTGGCCAAACGGGCGATGATTAAATATTGAATTGTATCCTTTTATGTTGAATATAGTTCTGGGGTTTGATCGGGTTTCTTGTTGTGTCAGAAACAGGGGAAGGTGTTTGTTTATCATCAGTTGTATTTCAGTGCGTTTGCTCAGAATACCGTTGCAGTTCCATTGGATGATCGTGGTCATTTGTCGATTTGGGGTTAAAAGGGGCTTAAGGTTTTCTTCCTCGAACTCCATATCGGATGACTCCGTGTTTCCGTTTCTATTTTTGTTTTGTTTGTTTTTTTTGTTGTGCTTCCTTTTAGGTGTGCCTAGGATTTCTCTTTCCGGAGAACATTCCTGTGGCTTGTTGGTTTTAATTTTTTTGGCGTGTTTTTCCTTAATATTGGCGATTTTTTGATCTTGTTGTTCCAGTTTATTTGTCAGTTTTTTGATGATCTCGACTTTTTTTTGTAGCTCGTTGGTTAGGACGTTGCAGTGGATTTCGCTGGCTTTGTAGTCGTCTTTCAGTTGTTTCATTTCGGTTTTTAAGTTGATTTCTTTTTCTTTAAGGAAATTGTACCAATTTCCTAACTCGGATTCCTTTTTGTTTAGTTCTTCTATTTTTGCATTGATGAATTTCATTTTTTCATCCATGTCTTTTTCCCATTTTTTCCTGGCATCTTCGATCATTTTTTGAGCATCACTTGTAACATTGGCGTAGCTATTGACTCCAGTGCTTTTTAGTAGCATATTGCGGGCTGCATGGTACGAGATGTTTTCGTCGACTTGGATTCTGATAATTTGTTGCTGTTGGCGATAGCTGTTACATGTTTTGCTGGTGGATAGGTGATTTCCATTACAGTTGGCACATTTTGTTTCGTTTGGGCATTCCTCATTTTTGTCGTGTGCTTTTGTTGCACAGTTTTTGCAGCGTTCGGCGTTTTTGCAAAATTTGCTGATATGTTTGAATTCGTAGCAGCAGTAGCACTGCATTGGTCTCGTATAGTATCTTTCCACCTGGCAGATACGGTAACCAATTTTTATTTTTTCGGGAGGAGCGAGGAGCTCAAACGTTAAAATCACCACTCCCGTGTTGATCTTGTTTTCGCCGTCTCTTCTGAAAATGTGACGGACGTCCGTCACACCTTGGGAGCTCAGTTCGGCTTTTAAGTTGGCCTCGCTGTCTCTGCCGAGTTGCTTGCAGACGATAACACCCCTAGAGGTGTTTCTGCGATCATCCCACAGAACTTCCACTGGCGTCTTGTCAGCAAGTTCTTTCATGTTTTCGACTAATCTTCTGGCGTACTTTTCTTTCAGAGCGACGGATAAAGATCCGTCACGGTTATTCCTGACCTCTTCATAACGACAGAACGATTCTATCGCTTTGGTGATTAGGAAGATGCTATGCTCTTCCATCGAGCCTTGAGGTTTTTTATGATCACGTGCCTAATTGCGGTGTCGGGGGGAAGAATCCCCCCGCTCCGTGTGCTCATCGTTTGTAGCGTTTGTAGCACTAGGTTTACTTGGCACTTTTCACTCGCGGTTTGGCTGTTTGCACTGTAGAACGAAAATGATGCGTCGATTGAAACCTGATATCGCTGCCTTCGCGGTGCACTACCGCCGAGACACCCCCCCCCCCTCCCCCACTTTTATTATAAAAAGAAAAAGAAAAAGAATATATTAAATAAAAAAAAAACCCCCCCCCCCCCCCCACAACCAACAAAAACAAGAAATTATAACCACCCCCCACCCCCCCCCCCCCAACAACCCCCCCCCGGCCCCCCCCCCCCCCCCCCCCCGCCCAAAACACCCCCCCCCCCCCCCCCCCGCCCCCCCCCCCCCCCACACAAAAATTTTTTTTTCACACACCATTTTAGTACACTCCCCCCCCCACAAAAACAAAAAAAAAACCGCGCCGCGGTGTGAACCAGAAGGTGGTGGATTAGTATCGTCCAGTATTCCATCGGTGCCAATATACACTGTAACGTCATAGCATGCAATTATGTCGTCAAATTACCCAACGGTGGGTTACCTAAGTAGCCAATAAGCAGTTCCAAAGCGTCTTAACGGCAGTCTATCAAGCAATTAAGTTGCCTTAAATTCAACATACACGGGAAAAAATGTGTTCTTCAAAATAAGAAAAACAGATCATGATATCATGAATATGTTGTGTTTTCGTGTTATGAATATACACCATGAACAATATTCATGATGTCATGAACTATTTGTCCGCCGAATGAAATTATGAATCAATCGGGTTAAAACCATGAGCTGAATTCCTGATATTGCAAACTTTATTCATGAATCTGGCAAATCTACTTTATCGACTCAAAAAGAAAACAAAAATAAATAAATCTTCCGTCAGGATTCGAACCTAGAGCTGATGTGAAGAGCTGTGATACTACATGGTGGGTGTACTTAATACGCTATTGTTATTCTCGAAGAGATCGTTGATTAATGAAGCTGATTACACAACTTTAGATTAGAGGCAATACAACGCTTCCTAAGTTCATGACTCGCATCTTTCATTTCAATCATGAAACTATGAATAATAATCATAAAATAAGATAAGAGTTCATTTCATGAGTTTTTATTCGTGAAAACAGGAACTTATTTGTTTCCGTTTTACTGCAATGCTATGATAAGGATTCATTAATGCTATTTTGCATTTGAAATGCTTATTACAGGCTACAAGCATTTAAATAGCATTTGAAATTCAACTTTACAACAGATAGCATTCAAGATGCTGATATAATGCTTATAGCATCTGAAATGCAGATTTAGGATTGATTCACTGCATATGCTAATGCTTATTGGTTACTTGGATATTCTCACTCAAAATTTCCAGAATATGCCTTCTGCTTCTTCTCCAATCATCGGGCAAGCGCCGCTGATTACGTCGACACCAATCTTGCTTTTTCTTAACAGCAGAATCAACAACAATCATGTAGCAATCACATACCGCTGAGTCACGATCACCTTGCGGCTCGACAGACAATCAAAGAACTGCCAAAGTTCGGTGGAGACCCTGAAGACTGGCTACGATTCATCGCGACATACGATCGCACTTCTAGGATGTGCGCCTTCCGAAGTGATGAGCTGTTTGATCGTCTTGCAAGAACTTGACTGCTTCTTGATGAAGGATTGAACGCAGTCAACAGTTTACTGTTTCATCCCAACAATGTTCCAGTGATCATGAACCGGTTGAAAATTCTTTTTGAAAACCCTGAATCTATCGTGGAAACAATGGTTCGGAGAACTAGTATGATACCAACACCGAAACCTGATATGATGGAGACATCAGCATCGTTGACTTCGGCGTTACAGTGCAGAACCTATGTGCGACCATACAGGTATGTCAAATGGATGAACTGCTGTACAGTGTCACTCTACTACCTTGTGATCAAAAAGTTCCGGTAATTTTCAATTTAAAAAGGCCGCCTTTATTTTTTCGGTAAAATCTTTTTAGTGTAAGATGGCAACACTAGTTCTGATATTCTGTCAAAGTGTGAGAGCAAATTATCCATTAGTTTTGTTTTGACAACTGCTTTTGTTAGTCGAAAAATAGACGCTCGGCGATTTTTACCATGGATAAAAAATTGGAACAACGCGTTTGTGTGAAATTTTGTGTTGCAAACGGATTTTCTGCAGCGGAAACGCTCAGAATGTTGCAAAAAGCCTTTGGTGAGGACTCTATGTCACAAAATCGTACATTTGTTTGGCACAAAGACTTTAAAGAAGGCCGTGAAAGCGTGAGTGACATGCCGCGTTCTGGACGACCATCGACCTCAACTACCGATGAAAACATCGCTTCCGTGAAGAATTTAGTTATGGAAAACCGCTCAATTAGCATTCGGGAGATAGCTGCACTCCTTGATATCTCATTTGGATCGACCGAACACATTTTGACGGAAATTCTGGGCATGAAACGCATTGAAGCACGACTTGTTCCAAAAGAGCTGAATTTTTTGCAAAAACAGCATCGAGTTGAGGTCGCTAAACAGATGATTGCGAACGCAGATAGCGATCCCACATTCATGGAACGCATCATAACTGGTGATGAAACGTGGGTATATGAATTTGATATGCTCACAAGTCAACAATCGTCCGAATGGCGCGCCGAAGATGAGCCGAAACCAAAAAAATCACGACAAAGTCGCTCCAAAATTAAAGTTTTACTGACCGTTTTCTTTGATTTTCGCGGTGTCGTCCATTCTGAATTCCTTCCAGAAGGTCGAACGGTTAACAAAGAGTATTATTTACAAGTTATGAGACGTTTGCGTGAGGCAATTCGAAAGAAGAGGCCAGAATTGTGGCGCAATAATTCGTGGATTTTACACCACGATAACGCTCCATCACACACCGCGCTCACTATTTGTGAATTTTTGGCCAAGAACTCCACCAATACCATCAAACAAGCACCATATTCACCAGACCTTGCCCCGTGCGACTTCTTTCTCTTCCCAAAACTGAAAATTCCGCTCAGAGGTAGGCGTTTTGAATCGATTGATGCGATAAAAAAGAATTCGCTGGAAGAACTGAAAGCCATACATTCATCGGCCTATAAAAAATGTATGCATGATTGGATAAAGCGCTGGCATATGTGTGTTGCCTCTAATGGCGAGTACTTTGAAGGCGATAATAAAGATATCAATTAAAAATTGAAATAAATGCGTTTTTTTTCAAATTACCGGAACTTTTTGATCACAAGGTATATGCATTCGTTGATTATTTGCCATTTCAGCGGAAGGAAATAGGAGTTGCTACACTGTTGGATTTGATCAATTGGTCAGGAGACCGACGATGTGGACCAAGTTGCAGAAGCCCGAGAAGAAACCGGAGAGAAATGTCTGGAAAGCATATGTCCATGCGCATTCAACGCACCCACTGGAGCAGGTCAACCGCAAAGTCTGTCCAGCACGTAAGAACGAAGGCAGTGCATAGACAAGTGTAGCAGTTTTCTCAAAATGTCTCCGAGTGCACGCTTTGGTGAATGGGAAAAAAGTCTGTTGGAAGTGCCTGATTAAGCATTTGGAAACCCCCAGTAGTGGCCTTCGATCCGTTCTCTACTTTGGTCTTCGTTTATTGTTTTCCGCAGTGTTTAGTGGGTTGAGTGAATCTGAGTTAGCTGGTTAGTGGATTATAGACAATGGAAAAAGGGAATCCTGGAACTTTTAGTATTTGCTGAGGAGAAAAGAACGAAATTATTCGTGTCAAAACAAGCTTGATCGGCGGTCTTTCGAAAATGGAGTGTGGCGCTGAAACTGTTGCAACGCGTTGAGAGTGATACTTATTTAAGCAACGTGGTGAGAGTGATATTTATCTTTCGGAAGTCAGGTTTATTTTCGGATATTTCAATAGATAAGACCTTTCGGGCTACTGATTTTATATAAATTGTCTATCTTTATTTACATTTTGATCATTTGTTTCACTGTGTTAAGTAATTGTTTTATTTGAATTTAATAATTGCAATTATCGATCATTTATTTACTTCGTGAACTGTCTTCTTCCTTTTCATTTTTGTCTGTACATTATTTACAAAACATCTACTTTTGTATAACAAAATGGTTTGTTTGATTTTATTTGATTTTTCGTGATTTCATTTAAGTGTAATATACAACAATAGGTTCAACCTGGTTTCCCAACTGTTGGCCTGAAGATCAATTGGACCAGCAACCACTGATTTATGATTTTTTTTTTGCCGTGTCGACTTGATAAATTTATTTTTATATATTTTTTTGACACAGGTTATCAGTCGCTTAGTGAGATTTTTTATTTTGTTTTTGTTATGTCCAGTCTTCATATTTTTGACGATTGAGCTGTTTGTTCAGCGCTGCTTTTTATTTGTTTCAGAAGAATATAATTTCAACCGTCACACTTTTGTTTTTGATCATATCATTTGATTGAACCCAAAAGTTGACTCAAACCATTTATGCAATTTCCTGTAAATTTATTTTTCCATATTCATTGCGATATCCATAGCCAGTTCGTTTCATTTAGCGGTATTTTTTTTACAGTTTTTATTTTATCTGGCATTGTTCAAATTTATCAGCAGGGCTTGTGATTTTAAATAAAGCTATTCGATCTGGTCGGTTGTTTGCTTAATCACGACACCAAAAATGGGTTGTTTGTTCGAGGAAAGTATGTTTTTGTTCTGATTGAACACTGAAACCAGGAGTAGTTAATGACTCATTGTCTGCATTCGCTTGTGAAATACAAGCAATTTTATCAATGTGAATATTTTAATCGAATCAGATTGCCTACCAGTGTGCTCCAACATTTACTAAAACAACTTGCTCGATATGAGTGCAGTGAATAATGGGATGGAGTCATAACACACAATCGATTGTTTTGATTTAAATCTTACCCAAAAGTAATCAACGGTGGCAATGTTTGGCTCATCCTGATCAATTTGTTTGTAAGTTTTAACCCTTTTGTTTTTCCTAAACAAAATTAAATTAGTTTTCATCGAAGCAACAGGATAATGTACTCGGCTTTATATGGCCTGTTATATTTGGATATATTCGTTCATATCTGGTCGTTTAATAAAATCGATTGAAACAAAATGAAGCATTCAGAATCCAGCCACAGGCAGAGGTTACGAAAAAATGGCATCAACGAAGGTGATGTTTTATTATTTATTTGATTTATACTGAAATCCCTCATTCATCCTTCTCATTCACCACCACAATCGCACGGTGGCAGCGGTAGTCACGCTTGGGAATGACAGTATGATTGATGATAACGCAACCATCGGTAGGTGATATCTTTTGCAAATGAATGATACGACTCGAGCATAGTAAAACACATTCTCAACATTCATCGCACTGAACACCGGGAGATTTAATTATTCGATCTTTCTTTTTGCCACCGAGCAGAAAGGTCATTAGCGCTGTTCTGTTCGTTGATTTCGAGGGAATCCTACCAACTGTCGTACTACCATTTAAAGTTAACCCAACCTTAGTCCCTGTTCATTTGGAATGCTACTGCCTCAAGACGATGATGGTAAAAATTTTCAATCACCTCCTGAAGACGCTGACAAAGGCTTCGAACATGGAAGTTGTTTCGATGCTTCACTATCCATCTCTTTTTGTAAGCCGCTACAATGGCTCACTTGTTGGACTGATGAGAAAAATGTTTGCCAGTTACGGAATAAAGAAAGCAGATGGAATGCCTTGATAAACTTCCAACCAGGCAGCCGGGGCACATCCTTGGGAAAATATAAAAGGACGATGGATCCAGCTGGCTAACATGCATCATCAATCAAACAGAATAGGGACAGGTTTTTGATCAAGGTTCTGGCCACAATTGAAGACGATCCAAAATGAACATGTGAGAGCCACCCAATTGATGCGGGAAAAGGCAGAATGAAAAATTACCAAGTTATTGGGACCGATGATGGTGTGTGCGTGGGTCGTCGGATGAAATTGGTTTACATTCAAGAAATTGTGGGCACTGAAGGGTCAGTACTAAGCAAATGATGCGGTATGGAAGATCTCGACGGGTGCATTGGAAAGATTCATCAATTTTTCAGAAACGGGATGTTCGTCTTGAGTGATATCCATAAACAACGCTACGACTTTAGGCGGGGAAGAGGGTCACCCTTAACGAAGAGAATTGTTACTTGAGGGTGGTGGAGGAAAGTTTTGGGAGGGAGATAAAGTGGGAAAACCTACAAGCGTCACGGTATTTATGGACACAACTTGGTTTTTCTTCATGTAAGTATTAATGGATAGTCGTTTTGGACACTACCTTACTTTAAAAACGGTATCAAACCCTCGTCAGCTATGCGATTGAAGTTTCCTTATTGAGTGAAACAATCTATACAATAGGCAGTAATCAAAATTTAACGAGATACTCACTTCCTGAGGTTGAAACACGATTTGTTTATGCTGAAGTTTAATGAGGCTTTGAATGTAATTTATGTTTGTAAAAAGTTGGGGAACGTAGACAAAGATTTCGTGTAAAATTATGTCTCCTGAAACTGACACATACGCAAGTCAAAAAAATATGTGTTTGATTGAATTTATTTTCTCCTCTCTTTCAACTCACGCTAAAGGACGCTTGCATGTGTCAGTCTCAGGGGACAGAAATTTACATGACATTTTGGTAGTGTGTAAAACATATTTTTTTTCGTCTAATACTTTGAAAAACAATTAATGTTATTAATAAGAACCACTACCCATCCTTGCTATCGCTGAGTCTCGTGAAGACAAAACACCAACCACCCCCCCACCCACCCCTTCCCCCCAAAACCCCCTCCAACCCCCCCTTTTTTTTCCCCACCCACCCCCCCCCCCCCCACCCCCCCCCCCCCCCCCCCCCCCCCCAAAAATAAAAACTCCCCCAAAACAAAACACCCCCCCCACCACCAACCCCCCCCCCCCCCCACAATCCTTCTCCCCACCCCCCCCCATGGTTTTCCCCCTTTCCTCCGTATACCCTCCCCTAAACTATCCAAAAAAAAACCACTATGTGTTCCGATTTTTCATGCGATTACCCTGCCATAAGGCTTTGTGCACAAATTACGTAACGCATGAAGGGGGTAGGGAGGGGTTTGCAACCATTACTTATTGTGACATATGGGGGAGGGGTTTTTTTTAAATCGTTTCGTAACAAAATAACCAATTTGAAAAAAAATCAAAAGTGAATAACCAATTTGCATCAATAGAATTTCCTGTGTGCCAGTTATAGTACTAGTTAAGAACTCTATTTAAAAATTCTGGGAAAAACCCACTTTTTCCCACCCAGTTTTTGTATTATAAATCACGTTTGCCATAACTGGGACACTGCACCAATTATCACCATAGTTTTAAATTTTGGTTCCTTTGATGGTCAATCGCATCTGTTTCTTATGGGAGTGGCGATAATAGAAACACTTCCATGGCCAAGTGGTGCAAGAAATCTGAAAGTTTAAGGAAAATGGATTATGTCCATCTTTTGATTTCAGATCAAATTCTAAAGCTTCGATAAATGGAGACGTACTATTTAAATGTGATCTACTAAACGAAAGGTGTCTTCTTATGACGATTTGCATCACCAATTGGCGCAATTTTCCATAAATTGTACGGCATGTGCATACTGTGCCAGTAAAGCTTTTGAAGGCAAGGAATGACAGTCATAAGGTGCATCAAGTTTTGCACTTCTACCATAAACATGCTTGAGGAGCTGGCTTCGATACTGGGACCGAATGAGGTGTCTTTTTTTAAGTCAAGATGATAAGGCTCGTGTTGCCATGGGTTTGATCGCAGCTAATAAGCAAGTGCCGATTGTAATGCAATTCGAGTATCGCGTAACCCTCCCGGATGATGATTTCGTCGTTGCTCCTAAACGTAAACTGATTCCGTCGGCTATCGCAGGAAGTGTGATCAAACCAGGGCAGCTTGGCTGTGGTGAGGCTGTCGGGTCCGGAAAACATTGCGCTTCAACTGCATTCTCCCATGGAATTCATTTCCTTAGGGTGTGCGAGCTGCCAGAAGTTGATGAAATCATGCGTGATCAAGGAATCATCAAACCAGTAATCATAATCACCGTGGACGGCGGACCTGACGAGAACCCTCGTTATAAAATCGATGTGGCGATCCATCACTTCCAGGAATTCAACCTAGATGCAATATTCATTGCAACTAATGCTCCAGGACGCAGTGCATTCAATCGCATCGAACGCAGGATGGCTTCTTTTTCTCGAGACCTATCGGGTTTAATACTTCCCCATGATTATTACGGCTCACAGCTTGACAGCCAGCTCAAAACAACGGACCACGAACTGGAGGTAAAAAAGTTTAAGTACGCAGGAGCAGGAGAAACACTGGCAGATGTGTGGAATGACCTACCCATCGACGGGCACCCAGTGAAAGCGGAATATATTGAACCTGGTAGCTCTCAAATGGATGAGTCTTAAGTAGGAAACTATTCAGCGGAGTGGTTCGTTCGCCATGTCCCAAATCCCGTTTTTTGCGTTACGTAATTTGTGCACAAAGCCTAAGGTGGTCGGTCCACCAGTCAGTATCCAATATGTACTAGTTGCCTATATACTGTGAAAATTTGACAGCTCCATCAGTTTGTTTACGGCAGCTACGGCGAGAACAGTGAAACAACTTCGATCGATGGTTTGTTCGTACTGCCTGCTTCATCCGGGCTTAAGAAAAGTCGGCTATCGTGGCCCACTTCGTGTCGGCCGGATACGATCGTGAAAAACATCTACAAGATTCTGACACATCAGGAGAAGGTAGAGTCCATCGAGCGGAAGGTTCAATAAGCTCAAACGGAAGACGGAAGGCAAAGTGGCCACTTTTTTCTGTCAAGATGTATTTGGCCAAAATGGATATTCACAGGCGGAAGTGGATGCGGCAACCTAGAAACAACGACTGAATATTCTGGTCAAAGAGATCTTTCCGGCGAAGCGGAACGTGGTGGTCGTTATGGACGATGAGACGTACCTCACGTTGGGCGGCAATGACTGGCAAGGCAAAGGCTACTTCACGTTCCTGACCTCCCAGAAAGTTGCCGCTTTCATTAAAAAGTAGCACAAGGATGACGACGTGGTGTTTTGGCCGGATCCAGCGTCAGCCCACTACTCGAAGCGGGCGCTGGAGGAAATGGAGCGGTTGGGCATTTCGGGGGTGCCCAAGCATGCCAACCTTCCCAACGTGCCCCAGCTCCGCCCAATCGAGAAGTTTTGGGCCAATTTGAAGAAGAGTGTATATTCAAATAATTTACAAGGTGAAAAAAGCCCCGGTTTGGGGCAAAAGCAAAACATCACTGCGAAAACACCCGGAAACACGCCAGGAGTTGCTCACCAAATGGTGTTGCATCCTGATGGATGACAAAACTTACGTCAAGGCCAACTTCCATCAACTTTCTGGGCAAGAATATTTCATTGTCAAGTCTAAGTTCGATGTTTCGGCGGATGTTCGAAAGAAGAAATTATCGAAATTTGCAAAGAAGTTCCTGATCTGGCAGGTGATTTGGGGATGTGGTGAAACAAGCGCTCCCTTCATCACTTCCGGAAAATTACACGGAAGAGTGCCTTAACAAGCGTCTCTTACCATTCATAAGAAATCACAAAGGATCAACTCTGTTTTGGCTGATCTAGCGTTCTACCAATACGCTCAAAACGTGTTGGAGTGGCACCGAGCCAACAGAGCTGGGGTTGAAGAAAACGGGTAAAAACAACAAAAACCGGTTGTACAAAATTTGATCGGTGGAGTTAAAAGGAAGGAGCGGGCATTCGGGTTGGGAGATGAAATTGAATGAAACAAATTTTGTAAATAATAAATCATCAGTAGTTTTCCATTCTCTGATAATTTCGAGAAAATCCGATTGTAGATTTAATTTTGTTGAGTAAATATGTGTGTTCCATTTTCATCGAATACACCCTCTAAAGATGTAACTGAACGAAATAGACGAAATTTTGACTAAAATGAAGAATGCTGTGTTAACGTTGGAAAAATCGCAGTCTGTCAAGAGGATATCGAGATGGCATCGGAACAACCCAAGTAACCATTAGCATATGCAGTAAATCAACCTTAAATCTGCATTTTAGATGCTACAAGCATTATTTTAGCATTATATCAGCATCTTGACTGCTATCTGTTGAAGAGTAGAATTTCAAAAGCTATTTAAACGCTTATAGCCTGTAATAAGCATTTCGAATGCAAAATAGCAATAATGAAGCATTATCATAGCATTGCAGTAAAGCAGCCGTATATTGGGCCAAAAGCGGCATTTATAATGCATTTAAGGCGACTTAATTGCTTGATGGGCTGCCGTTAAGACACTTTGGAACTGCTTATTGGTCGCAAGCAAAAGGCGCACACAATTTACAATAAGAATAACAGCAATGAAGATTTAGATACATATTTAGACGTTTGTTATCAACTAAATTTAGCTATCGACATCGCATTTGAAGAGTATAACACTAAAACTGAAGAGGTAATAAAGTTTTGCCCAAAAACCCTTTTCAATTACGTTCAAACAAAATTGAAATCTGACAATTTTCCATCATCCATGCATCTAGATGAACGCATTGGCAGCAATTCAGAAGAAATCTTTTTGCAACATTTTTCCAGGAAATTTATACCACCTGTTCCGAAAATGACCGGGACCGGGACTTCTTGGAATTTATCCCGGATTTTCCTTGCGATATGGGTGTCAATAAATCACGGTACATGACATACTGCATGCCCTTAAAAATCTGGATGCCTCAAAAGGGGGAGGACCTGTATTCCTGAAAAAAAACTAGCTATGGAACTTACAACTCCGTTGTTTTGGCTCTTTAAAATATCGCTTGAAACTGGAATATTCCCGATAATATAGAAAAGCTCTTTTCTGGTGCTTATCTCTAAATCTGCCAAAAAAAAACCAACGTACTTAATTACCGTGGTATTGCCATCATCTCTTGCATTCCTAAGGTATTCGAAGCAATAATCAATGAAAGATTATTTATCCTGATAAAGATAAGAATAGAATCTCAAGTATGCAACATGAATTTTATAAAGGCCACTATTTATTAGAATTATTTAACTATTTATTGGTAGCAATGGAAAATGATAACCACGTAGAAGCTCTTTACACAGACTTTAGCAATGCATTTGATCGCAATGAGATTCTAATGCTACTCTTCAAATTGCAGAAAATTGGCATAAAGCATCCTTACTTAGTTGAATCCTTTCTTACAAACCGCTAGCAAATAATAAAATTCAATGGAAAGAAATCCCATCCCATTCAAGTCACTTCAGGAGTTCCACAAGGCTCCCACCTTGGCCCACTCTTGTTCATACTATACGTAAACGACATTTCCTTCATTCTGAAAATAACAAAAGTGCTTATTTATGCCGACGACATGAAACTATTTCTAGAAATAAGAAACCAGGTGGATATCAATGTATTCCAGAATGAAAAACACATTTTCCATAAATTGTGTTCGAAAAGCTTACTGCAACTAAATATCAAAAAATGTAATTTAATATCATTCAGCAGAAAACGAAATACGCCAAATATATTAATCTACTAATTTGGAAATCAAGATGTTGGAAAATATGAAAGGGTAAGGGATGTGGGTGTAATCTTGGATTCTAAACTTAATTTCAATGATCGTTATAATACAATGATCCCTAAACAATAAAAACACTATATGTAGCTTATGTTAGGTACATTCTGGAATACTGTAGCATTGTCTTCATTTCATTTCACGCAAATTAACCGAACAGAGTCAGTACAGAAGCAATTTTTATTATATGCTCTTCTGAAACTAGGATGGAAAACGTATCCTTTTCCATCTTTCGAAGCACGCTGCATGCTTATCAATATTCAAATATTGCATTTTTACGTCAGTTGACGAAATAAGCAAACAAATAAATAAATGGCACTTAATAGTTGCTGAATGAATTTAGTAGCTTTGTTAACGATGATCCAGTGGAATCTGCCGAGGAGTCTGGTGGAGCAGACGATGACGACGGTGCCGATGATGGCAAGGGTGAAGCAAGGTCTCAACAGAACAGTGCACCTGCTTGGCGTACCGATTTCGGAATAGATTATAGGTTCATCGATACAATGAGAAATAATCAAAAGTTATTGACCGACACACTTCTTCATCTTACTGGCTTTGACGCTCTTTTCAACGAGCTTTTGCCTGCTCTCAACTAGTATTCTACAAGCAATTCCACAGTTGTTAATTGAAGGCTTTCCGTGCCACTCACCAATGCATGAATTTGTAGATTGTGTGACAAGCATAATGAAACTCTATGCCCAGGGAAGTCGAGACAATTTCAAACCCGAATGATTTCCTCGACCGACGCGGGAATCGATCTCGCCACCTCCGGCTTGGTGAGCTGAAGCTTACCGACTGAGCTATCTGAGGCCTCAACCGACCGACACACTTCCTATGCTTGAAATCCGATTTGTTAATGCTGAAGTTGAATGATAATTGGTTAATTGGAAACATACATTTAAACCAGAACTTTGGACACACAAACCCGAGAAAGACCCACCCACTACAAACCACCCAATTAATATATTTTTATATAATTTTTTTTTTTTTATTTACTTTTGTATTTTTCATTATTTTTCACCACCTCCCAACCCTCGTCCCCCCCCCCCCCACCACCAACCACAACAAACAACCAACAAAAACAGTCACAAGACGGGTCTGACCCCCATCAAGAAGAAAGAAACAAACAAAAAAAAAAAAAATAATTATTTATTAATTCATCCACCACCCACCCCAAAAAAAAACTCCCCCCTTCCCCAATAACCACCCCCCCCCCACAAAACAATAAAAAACACCATATTATATTATTATATTATTCTACACACAATAATATTATTATTTTAAAGATGCATGTGTATTTTTGCAATGGAAGTGATCGAAGTAAGCTTTGGGCGAGAGCGGACGTGTTGAATTTTCGGTGTCAGATTTTTCCATCTTATCCACAATTAAAATCATTGAAATTTCAAAGTTTACATTGAGAAGAACATATAGTGTTTTAGTGCACTGGTTTTTCGGTTTTCCTTTGTGCCCCGTGTACCCTTGAATGGAGTGAAAAAATTACGTCGAAGTTCGGTCTCGCACGGTTTGTTGAAAAGTGTCCAAAATTCGCGTGAAATCCGTCCTGCCAAGGGCCAAAAACGTGATTACCCGTCGCAGAATCCGGTGGCGAACATTGTGTTTGTGCCGCTAAACAAATGACCATAGAGTGCAAGAATGTGCTTGTTTGCGAAGTAGTTTCCCCTGACAATGATGGCTGCCATCTAAACGTGGGTATTGGTGCAAGTGAGAAGTGACTGGGTGTTTCTCTTTTCTGTTTCTGATTCCTCATCACGGAGGGTGATGGATAGCAGAATAATGCTGGATTTTGCATGTTCCGTAGACTCCTGAATAATTTAGACCAAAAATGTAATTTAAATTTTTATCCCACAAGTAGTAGCTACATATTAATGGTAAGTAAAATTCAAGCCAAAAAAAAAATATATATATATATTGTGAATCACTACATACGCGTCAATCAAGCATTGCACATACGCTTGATTGAAAGTTTCAGTATGTCACTACTGGAGCGGGGCTTATTGTGTACGAAGATAGCTTCGGAATGCTTGCGTTCTTGAAATGGGCTATTGGAGTCGCGGTAGAGCTGTCACCTTCTAATCCCCGGATTTAAGCTTTTTGCAACTGTAAACAGCAAATATGCAACAGTTGCAGGAAGATTCTATCAATAATACCGCTGCCAGACAGTGGGAATTAGATTGTAAACACACACACACACACGCGTTTTTCTAAATGTAAAACATTTTTTACAATATTATTTTTTTAACCATACCTGGTGGAAATTTTGTGTGTCATAATAAAATGCCCAACGAAAATAAAATATGTGTATGTAATTTTTATATCCACACCCCCCCCCTATTAAATTTTTTTTTTTTCTCCAAGTGTTTGTTGATTTTCTCACGGATTTCAGTTGTCGGTCAGAAAGATTCAGTGCGAGTTATCTAAATAACCATGGATAATACTGTGGCAAGCAAAACTATTCCCTTGCAGATCCGAAAATGTGTTATTCGTGACATCGAGAAAGGTGAATCGCATCGCAAGATTGGTGAAAAGTATGGATACAGCAAAGCAGCGGTTACCAAACTTTTCGCAAAGTACAAAACCTATGGTTCAGTAGCTGATCGCCCAGGAAGGGGAAGGAAACGTAGAACAGATTCCCGAACAGAGGCGAGAATCATTCGAGAAATTAAGAAAAATCCAAAGGTTACCCTCAGGGAGATCAAGGAAGTGATTCAACAACCGATCTCGGACAGTACTCTACGCAGAAGGATCGCTGAACACGGTATGAAGAGCAGGTTTTGAAAGAAGTTGCCTTTTATTAGCAAAGTCAACAAAGCGAAACGACTCAAATTTGCTCGGGAACATGCTGATAAACCTTTAGAATATTGGAAGACTGTTTTGTGGACTGATGAGTCCAAATTCGAGTTGTTCAACAGCAAAAAACGAGCTCGTGTATGGCGTAGACCTGGAGAGGCGCTTCATGATCGACATATCCAGAGCACAGTTAAGCATGATGGAGGGAACGTGATGGTGTGGGGGTGTTTTTCTTGGACGGTTGTTGGTGCTTTGGTAAAAATCGATGGTATTATGACAGCAAATTCCAACATCGACATATTGCGTGAGAATTTGGAGGTTTCGTTGGTTAAAACTGGGCTGGAAAACAAATTTGTGTTCCAGCAAGATAATGACCCAAAACATACCGCGAAGAAGTCAAAGGCATTCTTCCGTTCCTGCCGTATTAAACCTATGGAATTGCCCCCACAGAGTCCAGATCTGAACCCAATAGAGGGGCTCTGTGGGCCATCTTAGATTCACGAGTTAGTAAGACAGGAGTTACCAACAAACATAACTATTTTCAAGCTCTTGAGAACGCCTGGGATGATCTTGACCCACAACACCTGAAGAATCTGGTGGAGAGTATGCCGAAACATTTGCAAAAACTATCGAAGGCCAGGGGAGGACACATAAACTACTGATCACTCCACAGACAGGATCTACAACTTGTTTTTTTTTTAAGAAAATAAGAAGTGGGCACTTTATTTTGACATGCATAATTCTTTCTTGAAGAAAAAAATGAATTTGCAGGACAAGTGTTTTTTTATGTACCAGACAAGAAAAGAACATAATAAATATGCCATCAAAACAACAAAACTAAGAATCTTTCACTTATTTTACAGTCATTTTTGATTATTGACACTCAAAAATGCTGTTTAAAGAATTGAATTTATTCGGGGTAAAATCGTCACTTTCACACACTTGCTTTACGTTTCGGAATCTGGATGGATTTTAATGCATTTTTTTCTCATCATTTTTTAAAGATGCGGAAAACAAAACGGCAGAGTTGAACCAAAATCCAGCTGACAATGCTAAAAGTGCTATTGAACTTGGCATATCAACGAAGTTAGCTGCATGGATGTACAGTGTTCTGAGGACAACGCAAATAGGACACACTTCCGGCAAAAGAACATTTAAGCTTGGATCAATAAGCTGTGTGTTTACTCCGTGTCAGGTGCATTGGAATGTGGATGAGGAATTGGTCCGTCATCTAATTGACCCTAAGAGCCAATTTTATGGGATCACCATAACTGATGTCCGTAGTTTGGCTTAGGCGTTGGCTGAGAAAATCGACATTCAACAACCTTTCAACAAGAACAAAAAAAATTCGCTGGCTGGGATTAGTTAAGAGGCTGTCTAGATCAGAATCCTAAACTTTCGTTTCGTAAACCCAACAGCAAAAACCAGAGGGCTCATTCAACATATTTGTTTTTAGATTGTTGTGGGCTATTTTAGAAACTAATAATTTTCAAGCATCTCGTATTTACAATGCTAATGGGACGGCTGGATCGACACTAAATGTGTTAAGGCTTGAGCCATTTAATATCTGTTTATTTTACTGTACTAGTACTGTACTAGTAGCTATAAGTACACAATTCAAAGGAAAGGCTCTTGAAAACCTTTCTTGGACTTGTTTGGAACAAGTTTGGAGGTCGAGCAAACTGGACGATTGTACATTATTCCTTTGTGGACTGTACAATAGCCTGGGACAAAATTTAAATTCCAGTTCCCCTTTGATTTTTGGGAGCCTTTGGGATCCTATAATAACTGTGAAAAAATTTCAGCTCGATCGGTGAAACAATATTTTGGCGCCCGCGGTTTTAATTTTCCATAGGATTTTCTGTGGGGAAACTTACTTTTTCAAAGAAAAATCTGGCGAAGTGACCCGTTTTCCTCTAAAAATAATTCAATCCAATCAATCTCTGGGAAATCTTACAAGAAAACTTTTTTTTCCAACACCGCAAAGCGATTCGACGCTTGTGGAAAAAGTTATTTAGCTAGTACTGATTACTATCCAAACGAACGGCTCATTGGACTGTTTTTTCTAACAACACTGCCGCCTGCAGCATGACCTGCAGCCTGCCGAAGTAACATTGCCAAAACCATCCAGCTTTATTAAGTTTTATTAAGGTTTTATCAAAGTCACTAGAAGTCAATTTGGTTTTATTATGACACCAAGAGGTGCCAATACGTTTCATATTTTGGTCAGGTTTATGAGAACCTACACAGCTTGTTTAAAACGATCTTAAAACCTCGTTTTATCAAATTCCTTTTACTCCTATCAAAGGTTTTATTTCAACTTTATGAACTCATAATATGCTGTAATGCCGTTTAGGACTCATTCATATTATCTTATTATGGTCAGTTGAAAAAGCATTTTAAAAAATTTTAAAGCCACCAAATAACCAAATAGTTTTAAGTAGTCATTGCGAAGATAACTTGGCTTTATGGCAGAATTGTGATTTTTTTCCAATCGCCATATTGAAATATTAGAAATAATAGGAATGTGGAGAAATAAATGCACCAAATTTTAGATGTAATGCAAATGAACTGTATATCGGAGACCAATTTCCACAGTCTTTTAGATACCTTTATTAAATTTCACAAATTTTCAAGAAATTCGTGTTTAATTTATCGAATATATTTGTTTTTATTTTGTGTTTGTTGTTGCAAACGCGCATAATTTCTAAGGCGCATTAATTTTCGGCTCTTATCGTGCCAATATTCACCATAAAATTCAATGCGCATCTGATGTGGAGCATGCTACGCGGTAAAAAACTGAATTTGTTTTAGATAATTTGCAATGAAACAAAATTTCCCGCTGACTTTTTTTCTCTGATATTATTTACTGCTGAATGAATCAGAAGAGCAGAGAATCGAACAAAGCAGAACAACAACAACCAACCACGATATCACAGTTAAGTTTGACAGCTTTGGCCATTTGGCCGCATGCTGGTTTTCAATGCAGCCAATAGGTTTTATGAAGGTTCTCAAGTGGTCATAGCATCTATCACTAGAATATTTTCAAAATCTTTATGGTCTTATAAAGGTTTTATTAAATTGTTTTTACAACCGTCTATAGAATGGGCCACTTTGTACAAATTTTGGCTTTAAAGAAGCATAAAGGAGGTGCTGGTAGACCAAACAGTTTTGAACGTAGTTTTGTCGACAAAGCCGTTGTCTGCGCAAAGCAACCACGTGGTGTGGGGCGAATCACTCAGCATGAAAGAAAGCCGAACCCGACAGTGTACATTCCACCCGACCGCATACGTGAGCGTGACCTTATTGCAACCGATTGCCAATCGGTTGTCGCAATTTTGGAAAATGTCAAAGCAACCGACGTAGTTATGGTGATAGGCGACTTTAATCTGCCTGGGATTTCATGGAAATTATCTGACAGTGGGTTTCTATTTCCCGATGTCAATCATTCTGTCATGCATTCCAATGCTTCGTTCCTTCTGGACAATTACAGCTCAGCCACTCTCTCTCAAATCAATCATGTCACCAACCAGAACACCCGCAGCTTAGACCTCTGTTTCGTGAGCGCCCAAGGCACCACTCCACTCTTATGCGAAGTTCCTTCTCCTCTAGTGAAACTAACTGTTCATCACCCGCCTCTACCGGTCACGTTACGCTCAAAGCTGGAACTTGACTTTGAAATTTCACCTGCCACAGTTTCCTACGATTTTGTTCGTCCCAATCATCGCAATATCGCCGAGTAACTCTCGCTTTTCGATTGGGATAACATTATGGATACAGTCAATGTCGAGTCAGCCGCTCAAACACTTTCCAGCGTTCTGGCATACGTCATAGACAGACACGTTCCGAAGAAAATCCATCGTCATACGTCTCGTCCACTCTGGCAAACGAGCGAACTTCGTCGCTTGAAATTTGGCAAGAGAGCTGCCCTCAGAAAATTCACAAAGCACCAGACACTATTTCTTAGTCGTCACTATGTTAGGATGAATCACGAATACAAACGCGTCGCGAAACATTGCTTTCTCCAATTTCGGCGTGGAATACAATCGCTCCACGGCAACAAGGCTTCCACCCCGCAGGGTATTTGCCAGCTATTTTCCGAGAAATTCTCTAGCGTTTTCACCGAGGAGACATTGAGCGCTGACCACATTAGACTTGCGGCCAGCTACGTTCCACTTGCCAGTCAAACCTTGGGCCAAGTCTACATCGATGCAGAGATGGTAATCAAGGCCTGCTCTAAACTCAAATTGTCTCACAATCCCGGGCCGGATGGAATTCCTTCGTCCTTTCTCAAATTACACCTGGATAGTTTGTTGCCCCCGCTGCTTCACGTTTTTCGACTATCTGCGGCTGTCGGCATTGTTCCTTGCTGTTGGAAATTTGCGCACATGTTTCCAGTACACAAAAAAGGTAGCAAACGGGACACTGGCAATTATCGTGGCATAACTTCGCTTGGCGCTGTTGCTAAACTGTTTGAGCTTGTAATTATGGAACCGTTGCTCGCTCACTGCAAACCGTATATTAGTACCCATCAGCACGGATTCATGGTTGGTCGCTCCACTGCCACTAACCTGCTGTGCCTTACTTCCTACATTACTGACAGTATGGCGAAACGCGCCCAAACGGATGTCATTTACACCGACTTGTCTGTAGCCTTCGATAAATTGAACCACCACATAGCTATTGCCAAACTGGACAGGCTTGGGATCAACCGATGCCTGCTGCAATGGTTTCAATCGTACCTCACTGACCGTCATCTGGCTGTAGTCATAGGAGATTGTCAGTCTCACACGTTCAAAGCTCCGTCTGGTATACCGCAGGGTAGTCACTTGGAATTGTTGATTTTTTTGATCTACTTCAACGACGTAAATTTGGTTTTTGAAGGACCACGACTATCATACGCAGATGACCTGAAACTCTATCTTTGAGTGCATTCACTCGATGACTTCTTCAATGTCAGCTGAATGCTTTTGCCGACTGGTGCAATTTGAATCACATGGATGTCAACCCGGCCAAATGCACGGTTATCTTGTTTTCGCACAAGAAACAGACTATTTTATTCAAGTATGTCTTGTTGGGCACCGAAATTGAGCGCGTCAGTCAAGTCAAGGACCTAGGAGTAATTCTGGACACCCAACTCACCTTCAAGCAGCATATCTCGTACGCTGTTGGCAAAGCCTCTTGCGTTCTGAGGTTCATCCTCTGGATTGCTAAAGACTTCACGGACATCTACTGCCTCAAATCTTTGTACTGCTCCTTGTGTCGTTCTATATTAGAGTATTGCTCGGTTGTGTGGACTCCTCATTACAACAACGGTGTCGTTAGAGTAGAGGATGTTCAACGACGGTTTTTGAGATTTGCGCTTCGTAAACAACCGTGAACGGATCCCTATCGTTTGCCAAGCTACGAAAGCCGTTGCCAACTGATTAACCTGGAGTTCCTGTTAGTCCGTAGAGACACAGCCAGGGCTTAGTTAATCGCAGACATCTTGCAAGGCCGCATCGACTGTCCTGATCTTCTGGAGCAAATCAACATCAACGTGCAACCCCGATCCCTGAGGAATTGTTCGATGCTGCGGTTACCTCCACAGCAAAATTATTACAATATGTTTAGCGCAACTGGCGATTTACACTCGCCAGATGATTCGTCGTATGTTTAGTCGTTTTTTAAAGACCTGTCTAATTCGCATCGATAGTGTAATTTTGTTTTGTTTTATGTCATGACCATTAATGTACCATTCTTGTTTAGCTTTAAGTAACGTCATTGAGGTTTATACATAACCTGTTAATGAATAGAAATAAATAAATACTGCAGCGCTCCAAGTGGTCAGCTCTGGATTTTTTTCACTGCAGTTTGTTTAGAAATGTCTCCTCTTGTCTTTCATTTTTTTTTGTTTCAAAGAAGTTATACTTGATGGAAGCCGCGAACCGAAAATTAATTTTGGACACCCACTTGGAAAATCCGACGTGGGCAGGTTAAAAAATCGTGAAGTCGTTGGGTGCAGCATTCTCAAACATGTCCATGAGCGGCATACTATCGATCAGCAGGATCATAGCCAGCGTCTTAGTGGTACTAAGGATCGGAAGTTTCATATGAAGGTGTTCAGGAAAACCCAGGACTGTAGGATTGTCTGTATGATATCTATCAGTAGCAGATAATTTCCCATCAACATGAGAGGCGCTAGGAGTGGACAGTAATTGCTAGAACTAAGAGAAATGAAGAGAAAGTATTGATAGTTCCGTTTAGCGTAACGGCAGGCTTTGGAAATTGAAAGATACAAGTTTGTTTTGGAGGGCATATGAAGGTAGTATACGATCGGGCGCATAATCTTTTACCAAGCTACCCCAGATGCAGGGTATACTACCACCGTCATAGAATCGAAGGAGGTAATTAGGCTATCCAACACCCAGAATGACGTTTTTTTTTACCGTGGGGTATTCAATGCCTCTAATGACTTTGACTCGTTTATTATTCCAAATCTCAAATCTTATTCATCATGTTATCAAAGTGAAAACATTAAAAAAATTATGTTGAATGAACATTTCCGCTTCCTGGTAGGGATATATTAATTAAATTATCTGGAAATACTAATGTCATGTCACTGTAATGGATCCTACTCAATGGCTTCGTCCATCATTAAATGAAAAAGATTCCTGGATAATTATTTTACTGAAATTGTTGAAATATGATCAGCGGAGCATAAACATTAACTGATCATTGAAATATATATTTTTTTTTACAAGCACAAAACCATTCCCACTATGGCATTCGGACAAAAGGAATAAATAATTGCATGTCCCGGTAGCAAATTACGAAAAACCACCCCAACTGTTTGCCGGCAAATTTGTTCCCAGACACATTGTGGATGTTGTCGCGCAATGGCTAGGACTCCCTTAACGGCATCCGCACAGGCACGTAACGAAGTCGTGCGAGTATGTCCCCACTAACTACATACTTACGTACCCATGGGCGATTTCAGTCACATCCGGTGCAGAATGAAATCGAAAATCACTCTTTTCCATATTGATTAATTTTTAAATATGCACATACATCGTCACACCAACACGGCAAAAATGATTGCACAAACATTGCACGTCTGATCAACCGCCACCGAATCCTAGAATTAATGCAGCAGATTTTTCCAAGTGCTTTTGATGTCGTTATTGTGCGACCAGGTGTCGAAGTTTGGGGTCATCAAAAATCATAGCAAGCGTGTCCAGCTGTCAGTGACTGCCGCGGGTAGCAACAGTCAGATTCATTTTTATTTTATTTTCGTTGCATTGCGTGCTGACGCTCCCGCTCTTTGACAACAAATTAATCACCAACAGTGACGTTTTATGATACATTATCCACTTGTTGAAAGCATAAAAGGCTTTAATAATATTTTATTATTGGAAATGGTGGACACTAATGTAAACATTGTTTCTGAAGAAGTTAAAATCGACAAATACTTCGAAAATGTGTAGACCAAAGCGTATATCATTCGAGTAATATTTTCAAATTTTCGAAACTATTAAGCGGTTGCGAACGGCGTCATTTCCCCGGGAATCTATTCCAAGCACCGTGTAACTTGAATCTAAAACGCTCATTTTTGTAAATATGATTTTCCACTAGATGAAGCACCATGTTGCAAAAAGTGAGTGTTGTAAGTTGTAAGTTATCGTTTACCTCGTGCTTGGAATACGTTCCCGGGGAGTTGCAGCCGTTCCCTGTCAAACATGGCACCAGAAGTGAATCACTGACTATATTTTTCGTGAGAGTGTTCTTTGCTTATGATGAGTCGCTTTTAGTTAATCATACTCGCATGCAAGTTTCTGAAATGAATATCGTAGATTGTGTATATGGATTAATATACAAAGTTGTACAATAGAGTAATTGAATGATCTAATCAAAATAAGCTTCGTTCTATCTAAATTCATCGGCAATCATTTTAATCCAGTGATTGTCTTTGGCACGATCATCCGAGAATCTAAATTTTGATTTTTATGAATGCAGATTTTGAGTAGTGCTGTGCGTTTTGCTGGGAATAGAACTTAACAATTAGGGAGCATGCCCCGTCAAACAATACAAAAACAAGCATGCTGGCCATATGTCGAATCAAGGTCAGGCTAATTAGATGTTGATGTTGACCCAATTTGAGTCAAATTGGGGTTCATGTCCGATAACTTCAAGTCCTATATGCTAGGGAAGATGTTCCTATATTAATCTCATCACTTTTCAATTCATCCTACTTGAAACAAAACGAAGGCCCTGTGGCAGGATTAGTTAGCAATGTTTGTTGTTGTTATTAAACGTATGCAAACTTCATTAGAAAACAAAATCAGTCTTACTACTGCCAAATCTGTAGATTCAGCGTAGGATGAATAAAGGAACAATGAGATTAATATGGGAACAATTACCCTATATGCCTTTCATTAACGAGCTACACTCGGGTAACTAAATCGCAACTTCAGGAGCACAAAAACTAAAGAATCGCGCTGAATGCTTTAGAAACAATCTCTGAAACTGTTTCAAGCCATTCATCAACGATTCTTCTAATCAACGTTCTTAGTAGGATTAATACAAAATAGGAATGAACCATTACACAAACAAGCGCACCATTGTGATTGTTGCCACATTTTTCCATTCCCTTCTCTTCTCTCCTTCTTTGGAGAGAATGCGTTTATCTATTCGAACTTGGTTACTATGAATGAACGCTTGCACTGTTTGTCCTTGACGATGATACGATTATTTCCATCCAAGGTTCTAGTCTTTTAAAGCTGAATATTCAAGCTACATTACTACATGGTGGGTCAACCACGTAGAAAGCTTACCGTGGACGTCTTCTAGCTTTTATTCGAACATGGGTAAATGTAATGAAATTTATAGAGTGTGACATGAAATTTATAGAGTGTGGCGTTTCCAGATTTTTTTCTTTTTCACTTAACACTCCACTCATACTCAAGTCATCGATTCTAATTAAAACTGTACTTCTTCGATGCAATTTGATGTGGGACAACCTTTAGAACGCAGTCGTACACAACTCTATCGCATTGAGGAGATGTTTAATCGCCAGGATGTTTTCGCATTTAGAGGAACATTCTACATGAACACGTTTCGTCTTAGTATAAGAAGCAAATTTTTGCCTCTATAGGCAAACCTCTTCATGAGCGACTTCGAGGTAAAGGCTGAGAAGGAAATCTATTCCCTTTGAGTTTGGTAGCGTTATGTCGACGATTTCCTGGCACCAGTGGAAAAACGCTACCTAGATCAAACGATCAGGATGCTTAATTCACGTCACAGCTCAATAAACATCACGGTCGAAAACGAAATCGATTCCGAACCGCCCTTCCTGGATTTAGTGAACCTGGGAAGCAAGAAGACACGTTGATTTTTTGTTTTTTCTTGATTATCGAGATTTCAGCGTCGGGGTGGTTCATCTCCCGTCGTAGTCACTCAAACTTTTCTTTTAGGCATTTTCGTAACTTGTCCCCGGGGGTGAGATTCAAACTCGTGGCTTTGGCGTCAGAGGTATGGAAGTTAACCACTACGTCGGGATCGCACCCACGTTCAAATTTGGAATTTACCGCAAACCGACGTCGACTGATTGGTAAATTACATCCGACTCCAATCATTTGGGAACCCAAAAGCAATGCGCTTTTCACTCCATGGCATACCGCCTATTTACAGGGTGAAAGGTAATTCCTGTCAGTATTTTTTAAACATGTGTTACTTTGGATGGGTTAATCACAGACATGTTTGCATATTTTTCTTTTGGAATGTATTCAAATGTCAACACGGCTTGCAAGTTGGTTTTGAATTTCTATTCGTTTTAGACTCGTGGCATTCATGGACGCGAAAAGCGAGCTCGTAATAAGTCTGTTTTTGAAACATTTTAGACCGTGTACTATTTAAAGACATTGAAACCACTCGGAGTATACGAAAAATTCAGCTTTCGCACCCTCAAATACAGCAAAGAAACTTGTTCTAGAAAAATACCGCCCAGACCCGGCCGTAAACTCACTGTCAGCTGTTCGGAAGCCAAGTGAGAGAGCGAATTCATCAGAATCCTTGTAAGTTTGGCTGAAAGATGGCCAAAGAACTGGGAATGTCATAGTCAACGATCAGGAGTATTTTGAAAGATGACCTTGGACTGCATCCATACAGAAAAAAAAAGGGTGCATGGCTACACGGTGTTCAATAAGTTCGAATACAAGTTTTCATCATTGCGTAGGTATGCGCCATGTACATATTCTGCATTGGTATTGGTGTCAGCTTTAGCTTCATTCATACGCTACCGAATGTGCGCGGTGTTGACATTCTGTTAGTTGTTGTTTGTTTGTTACGCGCGATGAAAGAGTATCGGGAGACTTCGTAATTAAGCGTTTTTTGAACGGTGAGCGACCCGGCGATATATTCCGGCTGCTGAAATCGCATGGGGTCAAGCGGAACTTTGTCTACACGACCATCAGGCGATACCGGGAGACGTCCTCGACCAATGACCGTGCGAGATCCGGTCGGCCACGTTCAGCCGAGGACGCCACGGGTCAGCGTTGGAAGCTCCAAGTGAGAGAGCGAATTCATCACCGCAAAAAGAATCCTTGTAAGTTTGGACTAGAAACCCCCCCCATGTGCCAAATGAACGGTGTGGGCGCCATCGAGGGACAGCATTCCTGAATCCATATAAACATCCCTCGGTTCCAAAGTGCCGCGTCATGGTTTGGGGGGCAGTATGCAAACGTGGGTCCCTTGGTGTTTATTGAAAAAAACGTCAAAATCAACGCGGCGTACTACCTGAGGTTTTGGAAAAGGTTGTTGCCCCCAGTCTCCGAAGCCTCTACGGCGAAGACTCTTCCCGCTCCCCCCATACGGCAAATGTGGTTCAGCCTGGTGTCGGGACAATTTAACCGACTTTCTGGATTGGCTTCCCCTCCCCGGACTTGAATCCTCTCGACACCCCCCCCCCCCCCCCCCCCCCCCCCCCCCCCCGCCCCCCTCCCCGGCCCGAAATTTACCCCCACACCCCCAACAAAAACCCAAAAAAAAAAAAATTTTTTTTTTTTTAACAAATTTTATCCCACCCTTAGACTGAAAAGCAGAAGATTGCAAGAGTCGAAAGCGTTCGGAAGCTGCTCAAGTGGCACGGTGATGACCCGTAACGCTGGTAGATCACCTTTTCGTGGTGCGTTACGGGGTATCAGATCAACCACCGAACCCTAGTCTGAATTAATTCAAACTGGGAAACATATTTGTATTCATAGTCAAAGGAACATATAATAGTCCTTATTACATTTTATGTCTTGTGAAAAGTGAAAATACTCAAATTGATCCACCGAGGATGAGCTTGGAAAGAGGAAAACATGGTTTGTTTTTATTTATTTGTTTGTTTTTTTTTTTTTTTTTTTTCTTTTTTTTGATTTGGTTTGGTTTGGGTTTGGGTGGTGGGTGGTGTTTTGTGTTTTTGTTGTGTTTGTTTTGTTTGGTTTTCGGTTTTTTGGGTACGGGGGGGGGGCTTTGGCGGGTGCTCCCCCCCATAAAGGGTTTAAATTCCCAAACCCCCCCTTTTCACCCCCCCAAAACAACCAAGACCACTGTAACAATCCCGAATTCTTCCTCTTTTCCCAATAGTGATGAAGTAACTCGACATGCACGAAACAAAGGATACGGGATGTACTAAGGTCTGTATCCACATTAATCCGGACACCTTCAAATCATTGTAACTTTTGAAATAATGCACGAAGGAATGAAAAATTTCACTGTGGTATAGCTGATAGTCTATGATGAAAATGACTATGATTGATGTTTACATTTCATGTTTAGTATTCAAGATGGCGACGAAAGAAAAACAAGTGCGCGAGCAAATTTTGTACGGGCGTACGGCAAATCCTGACTTGTCAATACGGGACCTTGCAAAAACATGGGATTTGCCTAAATCCACTGTTCACGATGTGCTCAAATCATTTTCGAAACGTTTGACGGTGGAGAGGAAACCGAGAAGTGACAAAAACATTGGACGCGCTGATCCTGTCATGGACCGAAAGGTGAAAAGGATATTAACGAAAAATTCAATTCTCTCCATTCGAACGGTGGCTCGTAAAATAGGGATGTCGCCTGGTTTTGTCCAAAAATCAAAACAACGTTTGGGACTTAAGTCATATAATGTAAAAACATTTCCAAACGACAAACAGAACTTGGCAGCCAAATCACGGGCTCGACGTTTGTACTGCGAATATTTGACGAAGTTTTCATGCGTTGTTATGGACGATGAAACTTGTGTCCTGGAGGATTTCAAGCAGCTTCCATGGCTGACTTTTTATTCTGCCATGGCCAGAAATGGTACAGCTGAGCATTTCAGAACAAAGAAGGCATCGAAATTTCCCAAAAAACACCTTGGGTAGCAAGCAATTTGCACGTGTGGCAAAAAGAGTAAATCTTTCGTCACTACAGGCACAATCAACAAGGAGATCTATCAGAAAGAGTGTCTGCAGAAGCGATTGCTACCTTTCATCAAAAGTCACAAAGAAAAACCTTTGTTCTGGCTCGATTTGGCATCATGCCACTATGCTAAAACTGTGATGGAGTGGTACCAAGCAAATCAAGTGAACATTGTACCAAAAACCTCAAACCCGCCAAATTGCCCAGAGCTACGACCAATCGAGAGATATTGGGTTCTGATGCTTTCTGGAAAGAAGTAAGGAATCAAAGACATCAAACACTTCCAGCAAATTTGGACAATGACGGCTTCTACGATTTCTGAAGAGTCTGTACAAACCCTAATGGACGGAGTTAAGCGCAAAGTTCGAAAATTTTATGCAAACACCGAATAATTATGCTTTGTCTTCACGAATTGTTAAAACACATCCCATGAATCTGAAATAAACAACTACGACGGAAATATAATGCGAAATTTATGTTTTATTCATGTTTTGAGGTGTCCGGATTATTGCAGATACATACCTTACAATAGATCAAATTTCTGTTCGCAGAGGTTTATGTCCCGAACAGAGAAAAAAAAAATACAGCGCATCTCTCTGATATTCCTCATGTTAAACTAGCTGTTCGAAGGTTCCAGAATGTTTCAAGGGTGATGGATTGGGGATGTTTCTCCAAAACTGTGATGGTTTTATTGATGTTCGCTGAACCTGGTGTTAAAATCAACAGTAAATATTACATCGGTAATGTTTTGAAGGACCAGTTGCTTTCCTTCGTCAAGAAACACTACACTGATAAAAAAAAAGTACAGATAATAATTATGTGTTCCACACATCTATTTTTGCAATTAGATCAACAAATGATATCTATTTGTAACCACATATACTTCCTTTGTGTACACACAACCACTATGTGTGGCCACAGATATTTTTCATTTGCCACATACATTTCATATGTGTTTCTCAAGGGTTCTGTTTATGTGTGAACAAATGAATATTATGTGGAATTTTACATGGATTTTTGCCATTAAATATGTGTGGATTTTTACTCGTGTACAAGAATGCAGCATACTGCTCCAAAAATACCCTGCACCTTCCCCCCACCAAGCGAAAGCTACACAGGTGCGTGCCTGCTGTGACGCTTTCCAACAAAGCATGCGGCTGGCAATGGAGGCAAAGAGAGAAAGATTTGAACTGAACTTAATTAAGACAAATATTAAAGATATACCAAAAATACATTGAAAATTAAAATTCATGCTAGCTTCAATTTTTTATGACCAAATACTTCTCCGCCAGGAATTCCCACTCACCCTGTAATGTACCTATCGAGAAAAAAGAATTCGCAGAGGAAAAGGAACGTATCCTCCAGGCCGCTGAGATGAATGGATACGAGTAGGAGTTCACCGAAATCTACAGAAACACAAACGAAAGCAACACATAAAACACATTACCACACTTAAGCCAACGAATGAAAATGTTCTAAAGATTAGTCTAACGTTGACTATCAAGACAACAACCCAATAGTTAAAAAAAAACACGCTCAAACGACGAGCAATACACATATTTTAAAAAGCGAAAACACTTTACGCGACGTTCTATGCAATTTAAAGGACAAGGTTCAAATCTTCGCTGGACGAAAATTCGGGAATTTACCAGTCTATGCCAGGACTGCTCCTCCATGTACATCGTTCAAATCCGCCGCAAAGAGAATGTTCGCTTAAAAGAACACAGAAACGATGTTGATAATCGGAAACTGAATGAATCAGCAGCAGTTCTACATACGATGGGTTTCCACCATCTTATTGACTGGAAAAATGTAAAACTAATCGAAACAATAAGCAATCCTTCACACATCAACGCATGGGAATCGATTTCGATCTACGATTCATCCGAACCGCTCATGAATGAAGGACGATCCTTCCATAATATCGTACAATTTGAGGCCATACGCGAACCCGTTGAACAGTTGGATATAATTCTTCAACACCCGGTTGGGTATCATTCTGCAGACACAAAAAGCGTGGAGTAATTGAATTGAAAGATAAATCAGTTAAGCATAAACATTGCGACCGTATATAAACCAGGGCAGAAGTGGAGGGAGTTGATCAGAACTCATGCTCCATATAAATAAATAAATAAAAAATAATGGACAAGAACCCCAAAGGGAGGAAGGTCTGTAAATCCAAATATAAGAACACGTTGGTTATGGCCCATCCCTCTCAAAGAGCTAAATAAACTTATAAAAATCACTTAAGAGGACGCATGGTTGGCAAGTTACTTTGAAAAATGGAAACGCTTGGTAGGATAGTGAGCAAACAATTAAAAACATAGAATTCTTGAAAAAAATGTAGCTAAAAATCTAAAATACATGCATCGCAAATTTTTTGATCCGATATGTAAAAAGACCTAAAATAAAAACGAGGAGGTTTTTTGGTCCTAAGACCATGAAAAATATTAAAACCATGAAAAACCAATATAATCTTTGTTTTTGTAATAAATTACGCAATTTAGGTGTATTATTATGTTTTATCGAAGAAGAAGAATTAATTGCCTTTCATTTGCGTATTTAATTGAGAAATTCGGCTAAGTGGTACAAAAGGTTATGAATTTTTGAAAAAATCAATTTTTAAAGCAAGTCAATTTTTTGGACCATCCTTACGCAGAAATGGTCACAATTATGACGAATGAAAAAAAAAAAAAAATACGAGTCTAATATTTTTGAATAAGGAACAAAACTCAAACTATTATGAAATTCTGAGGGATTGTTTATATCTTTTTTCTATGAACTTGCTGTGATGAGATTACCGAATTCCATCTCCATGTTCCTCTGTCCAATCCATCCCCAAACAATAAAGGGTGTATTCGATAAAAATGGCACACAGAAAATCTTCTGTAACATTTGAATCGTATGAGTCAAAAACCTAGAAATTTGAGTAGATCTTATCCATAGTGTATTATTTACATCTGCCAAGTTTCATAGTTATACATTCAGTAGTTCCAGTCATGTCATCGAAACAAGAAATTGTCCGTGAGAAAATTTTGTGCACTCACAATCAAAATCCAGGGGCGTCCCACCGGTGGATTGCTAAAAGGCTTGGAATTGCAAATACAACTGTGTCTCGTGTAATAAGAACCTTCAAGGAGCGTCTGAGTGTCCAAAGGAAGGAAGGGAGTGGTCGTAAAAGTGGTCCAATGGACAGTAAAATGGCCAGAAAAGTCGTACAACAAACCATGAAGCGTGCTGGGTTACATGTTTACAAAGTGCAAAAAGCCCCAAACCGGAATGAAAAACAAAACATCACTGCGAAAACCCGCGCCCGGAAACTTTACACGAAGCTGCTCACCAAATCCGGTTGCATCGTGATGGATGACGAAACATACGTCAAGGCCGACTTCCGTCAACTTCCTGGACAAGAATATTTCGTTGCCAAGTCGAAGTTTGATGTTCCGGAGGATGTTTGAAAGAAGAAACTATCGAAATTTGCAAAGAAGTTTCTAATCTGGCAGGCGATTTGCGGATGTGGTGAAATAAGTGCTCCCTTCATCACTTCCGGAACAATAAACGGTGCGATTTACACGGAAGAGTGCCTTAAGAAGCGTCTCTTGCCATTCATTAAGAAGCACAAAGGATCAACTCTGTTTTGGCCTGATCTAGCATCCTGCCACTACGCTCGAAACGTATTGGAGTGGTACCGAGCCAACGGAGTCAATTTTGTGCCAAAGGATATGAACCCACCAAATTCACCGGAACTTCGTCCAATTGAAAAATTCTGGGCAATTATGAAAACGGAACTTCACAAACATCCCAAAACTATAAAAACAGAGCTAGAATTGAAGAAAATTTGGGTAAAAACAACAAAAACACTGGGAAAATCGGTTGTACAAAATTTGATGGGTGGAGTGAAAAGGAAGGTGCGGGCATTCGGGATGGGAGACGAAATTGAATAAAACAAATGTTGTAAATCAAAACTCATTAGTAGTTCTTCATTCCCTGAAAATTTCAAGAAAATCCGATAATCAGTTTAATTTTGATGAGTATATATGTGTGTGCCATTTTTATCGAATACACCCTTTATTACCCCTTTTAACCTTAGGTAAACCGCAAGTAAACGGCCCAAACCCTACTAAATGTAGTATTGTGTCATAAATGTTACTAATTATGAATTATCGTAGGAGCCTCCCAAATAAATGACAAAAAAAAAAAAAATCATATATGATTCCCGAGCATGTGACGACTAGCGTCTTTTATAAGGATGGTTGCTGAAATTCATTCTGGTCCACACAGCGTATTATTATGGGCATTACTTATTCGGATACCGAGACCGTCAACATTTTGAATACACATGAGTTGAGAACAGTTTGACTGAAAGATCATAGATGATTTACGATTTTGTGTATAGCACATTTTGTGGAAAGGTGTTATATATTCAAAGGATCAAATTTCCAATTTCTCAATCGAAAAAAAAAAAACGAAAAACCGTTCTGAATAGCACCGCTTTCAAAGACAATAACTTACTTCATTAACCGGTACCCACCGCTGGCTCGGTGGCACATTCCCTTAGGTGAACTTTTGCTGCTTACATTTATTTTTTTCATCTTATTGCTGCCTTTAAACTTGCCTGGTTCGCAATGCTTTATCAATGCAGTCAACTTCCGGGCTCATCGTTAAATTTTATTTTCTAGCTAAAACTAAATTAACTCTTCTTCGCATTTCACACTGCTTCTTGATAGTCTGGGAAAAACAAATTGTGATGGCCAGTTGCCAACAACAACGCTTCCACACGCCTGACAACACTCGAAGAAGAGTCTCCAGCACGCCCAAACAGTTGGAAGCATCTTTCAATCTCCGACTTCCTGGCTATTGGGCGTGAAATGCGAGAGATTCGTTCACGCGAAATCAAATCAGAGGAAAAAGTTTTCTCGTCGCTCTTCATTTCTGCTACGCTCGTTACTTATTTCAGCGATTTTTTTTATACATATTTACAGTAAAGACTACGACCTTGAGTTCATTCGAGTTTCTTTCATCTTTTCTGCCTCCTTCGAGCACTGGGTGTAGGAATCTGGGGTGCAGATGGGCGAATTGGTCATAAACTAGATTATTATTTACAGATTCCTCTTTCGCTCATTGGATTCGAATCAACCTTGGAATTAACTGTACTTAAAGATCCTTGGTTCGTTCAGCTCCTCGTTTGGTTTGTTTAACTCACACTCAAAATTGAGCATATTGATTTAATTATTTCACAGCGTTCATATCACAAAATGATATAATGGTAAATAACATCGTTATTCTCGATTTTTTTTCATCCTTTGCTCATATTAGAAAACAGTTAGAAAACAAAAACAGAAACGTAAAATGATCACCGGGGAAACAGTGCCCATCCCGAGGAACAAAGAAATGCGTTCTCGGAGGCAAATGTTTGGATTTCTCGTGCTATTAACATTTTCGGTAGCGTTCGTTATTTTAACAATTTCTAATTATTGTTTAAGTCTTGCCTCGTTCCCTAGCATCGCACTGTCAGCGCTCTCGGAGAATGAGCCTCACAGGGCCGTATCACCGACCCTGTGAGATTCCTATAGTCATACGGTGCTTTCCCGTTTTACCATGAGCGGCGTATCGGCTGACACGTCTTCCTCCGGTAATCCGATGCACACGCGAGTCCTCGGTTGTGGTCCGAGATGTTGCATAGCTATCGTGGAAGGTGGAGGTGGCACCGCATGCTGACTGCTGGTCACCGAAATGGCCGTCATGTTTCGCACCCCAGCCACAGTTCCACCATACGAGGGCCAATGATGTGCACCGATAGGACCGGCAGGATTGATGGTACCGCCGCTGGCACCCGGTGGGTGCCTAGGGAGGGTGCAGGTGACGTGTGATGCTGACGTAAACGTATTTGGCACATGACTCATGGATACATTGGTCACCGAGTTGGCAGGTTGGGGCATGCCGTTCCTAAGTGTGCAGTAGCCCAAACTCGTGTGATTGTTGTGCAAAGCCATCGTTGAACCCATGAAGTTTTGACTCTGGGCTGTGGTGGTTAGCAGCAATCGACTCGGACTGCTAGTGTCGATTGTGGATATGTGCTGCCGACGTCGGATGTACTCCATCTGTGGAAACGGAAAGCAAGAAACAAGAAAAACATGTTTTAACATATTAGGTATGGAGAGTAAAAAATACGTTTGGGGAGAAAAAGGGGTGTTTTATGGAGAACGTCTACATGAATTTATTCACCTACTATTGCCAGTATACTAATGAAGTAGTCATTTTTTAGCACGATTTTATTGACTCTATTTGATGAGCGCCTTTGAGAACGAATATTTCTTACATTATATCCCAGAAGAAATGGGGAAGGTTCACATTGATTTTATATGACACACTCAAAATTCAGGTTGCACGGAATATTTTGTTGCCAAGTAACAATAGATTACCGTGCCCTTTTTTTTTGCTAGATTTTATCTTAAAACTATACTTTGTTATTATGCACGCTTTTTGGGTACACTGCGGATTTTTTCCTATCACACTTAGAAATTATTAATTTAAAACAAAACGCAATTAAAAATTAGTTTACATCCAGAAACGTAAACAAAGATTTCATGAAAAATGAGTAATGTATGAATATGAACAAAAATGGACTATTTTCGGATGGCCATTAACAATTAAACCACAAAAGAAAATTCAATGGAACACTCAACGGAAACGCGACGCGAGTACGGACACAACACTTATAGTTCTTACAAACGAAAAAGGACTTCAAAATTTACCTTTTTATCCGACCGGTTTCGAGCATGAGCAATAGTGATAGTGAAGGAGCGCTACCTGCCGCAAATAATTGATCTGCTGAATTCCCGACATAGTTCGATTAAGTTCACGGTCGAGCGAGAGACTGATCGAAAACTTCCATTTCTCGATTTGTCAATTATCAGAAAAGACGACGATACTCTGAAGTTTGGCATCCACCGAAAACCGACATCCACCGACCACTACATCACCTCTGACTCGAACCATTACGGTTCCCAAAAACAAGCCGCTTTTCACTCAATGGCACACCAGCTCCTTAGCATACCAATGGAGAAGGAAGAGTTCGAAGCTGAAAGGGCGAAAATCCACGAGGCCGCTGAACTGAATGGGTATAATAGAGAATTTGTCAACAAAATCATCCGAAAACACGAACGCAAAAAACATCAACAAGACGCGACTACACTTCAGCCAGAAAAATCAGAGAACCAAAGGATTAGTTTACCGTTCTACCCTAAGGTTACTAACGCCATTCAGAACATTGTGAAGGAGCATGGTTTTCAGGCGGTCTACAAAAGCAACAACACACTGAAAGATATTCTATGTGCCCTCAAAGATAAGGTTCCGAAGGACGAAATGTCGGGTATTTATGAAATCCCGTGTAAAAATTGCCCGGTGGTGTACATTGGTCAAACCCGCCGTTGATAACGAAAGGCCAAATGAGTCAAGCGTAGCAGCACACTCTACCGGATTAGATCATACAATAGATTGGGATCATGCGAAACTCAAAAAGTGCGTGAGAAAGGTTTCCCACCTGAATGCCTGGGAATCCATGTACAACGCCACTTCTGAGCAGCCGCTGATGAACGAGGACGAAGCTCCTATAACTTCGTATCTTTTCCACTTGACGAAACGGCAAATCAAATAGTTCCAACCCCCCCCCCCCCCCCCCCCGCAAATCCTGGAAAGGTGGTGGGTTTTATAAACTCAATTTTGCCTGACTGGAAGACGCGTCTTGGGCTGGTCACTTGACAAATGGTGATCTAGCTTTAAGATGCGAATTAGAAAAATACCCCCCCCCCCCTTCCTACCTCTTCGACGTGTACTGTGCCAAGTACGAAGCAATTTTACTTTTGTGTTATCTTCCCGTCGATGAGCTGCATCATGCTCGAAACCGGTCGGATAAAAAGGTAAATTTTGAAGTCCTTTTTCGTTTGTAAGAACTATAAGTGTTCTGTCCGTACTCGCGGTCGCATTTCCGTTGAGTGTAATGCTGTTCCTACGTTAGCACAAAAATCATAAATAAGAGTCAATGGAACACATTCCCAAAAAACATCAGTGTCGAATAACCGCTTGTTAAAACAAATTTGGAGAAGTTATTCAGCTTTCTAGAAGAAAAAGTTGAACAACTTCTCCAAATTTATTTGAACAAACAGTTCCTCCGTTTGAGTTTCGCCCAAATATTTTTCTATCGGTTGCTGCTGGGGGACGTTTTGAGAGATGGTGTTCTTTGGCACAACATTTACCTTCAGCAGCTCCATCTCCTCCAGTGAACTCTTAGAATAATGGGTCGATGTCAGGTCCGGCCAAAATACCACATCTGCCTTTGCGTGATACATATTGGTAAAGGCAACATCTTCCGTCAGGCACTCTGTACTGTATATTTTCTCGCTGAACGTCAGCCGCGGTGGGACCTTCTTCGGGAACTTGGTTTGGGAGATGTATTTAATGTCAACGTTAATCTCCTTGGTGGGGAACGTAAAGTATCTGGCCCTCTGCCAGTCGCTGCAGTCCAGCATCAAATACCCGCTAAGAAAAAGTACCCAACGGAGCAGTTAAGTGTGGGAAGCCAAAATTTGGTATAATCATGTTTACCTACCGCTGGGTACAAATAACTTACTTTTGAGTAAAATTCTATCTTAAAATAAGTAATTTGTACCCAACGGTAGGTAAACATGATTATACCAAACTTTGGCATCCCACACTTAACTGCTCCATTGTGTGTTATTTGACATCCAAAAACTCTCTGGAGTTAAAATCTCAAGATCTTTAAGCGTAATCAGAGATATGTTGGAAGTTTTAGGATCCTGTTCATATTTTAAGAGGATCAGAGATACGATTTACATAATATTTTGGGTAAACTCTTAAAAGTTTGGCAGAGTACCCGGATCCCCTTTCAGGTTTTACATTACGAAATTTCATAGTTTATTCTAAAACAAGAAGCTGTTTCAATTTATATTCCGAAATAGCGTCTTCATACCGGACCACAGGCCCGGACTCCAGGATTTCCAGGAACCAGATGAATCCAAAGGGACATAACCGATTATATACATTAAGAAAATGAGTTTTTGAATCTAATGGTGCCAAAAGAATTCAAATCTATCAATAATTGCCAGAGTTACAATCATTTGAGTTTGGTGGGTACCCGAGTACACTGTCGAAAACTGTCGAAAAGGTGTGTTTTTTTTTTGTCGAACACATAAGGCTTAAAACATTTCTGTTTGACATCCCGAACTCCAAAATAATAGCAGCAAAAAAAAAAATTACACATAATTCATCAAAACCGATTGTTTATTTTACAATAATAGAGTTATATCTACATTAGAAACAGTTGATTAAGATGTTCTTCCTTCTTTTTGTGAAATTCTCGCACTTTCTGTGGTACCCGCCATCGGATTCCGTAAGGGATCCTCAGATACGCCCGACGTGACGATACTCCATGTTCTCTTGAAATCATCGGTACCATTTGCTTTCTTTTTAGTTTCGAAGAGTTTCCGCTTAACTAGCGCCCAGTAATTCTCTATTGGGAAAAGTTTTGGACAGTTTGGTGGATTGGCTGTTTTTGGCACGTATTTGACCTGTTGTACCTTATACCATTCCAGGACGAATTTCACATAGTGACAAATCATGCCAAAACAGAGCTGGAGAGTCGTGGCTTCTGATGAAGGTAGCAACCGCTTTTGCAGACATTCTTTCTCGTACACATCCTTATTGATAGATTTTCGACCAAAGCTACATATGACCTGCCAAATCAAATACTTCTTCAAGAATTTGGAAACCTTCTTTGTCCGGAAATGCCAGACCCGGAAGCTGTTGAAGTCTTCGAGTACGTATTTTTCGTCGTCCATTGTGATACAAGCCAATGTTTGCAAAACATTGGTGTAAAGCTCCTTAGCACGACTTTTTGCAGTGATGTTTTGCTTGTCATCACGGTTGGGCACCTTTTTCACTTTGTACGTCTTCAGTTCTTGCCTTTGCTTCACTATGTGTACGTGTGATTTTGACTTTCCAACTTTGCGAGTCACATTTCGCACAGATAGTCCATTTGTTGAGAGCATACTTTTCGATTTGTTCAACTTCCAACCTTCCGATCCACAGTCAAGCGCTGGTCAAATGATTTGCAAACACAAAACACGGTACTTTTCGGTAGTTTTAGTTCCTTGGCAAGACCGCGTACCGTTAAATTCGGATTTTGCAGCCGGGTGTACAAAATGCGTTTGCGGACTTCCACTTGATTCAACGCCATTTTACTGAATGAAACAAGAATGTAAACATATTGTACCACCAAATAAAGTGGAGAGTTTCAGCTGTAATATAAGTGTAACGTTTCAGTGGTCCATGAAATAATTCAAAATCTACACTTAAAGAAAAGTGTCCGAAAATTAACGTGGGCAGGCTTTACGGCCACCATACGCTTCCGGAACGCACGGCTGGTCCTAATTATGTAGCCTATATCCATTTATCTCCATGTACGGGTCAATGTTTGTCTGAGGCTTGCTGTACTCAGGTGGCGTTTAGAACAGGCTGACCTTGGATGAACTGTGGCCTTCTTTATTGATCTAATACCATTTTCATGGTTCACCGTGACACTCCCACGGCGATTGAAATGTCTTTTTGCGACAATTGCGCGTGAGACAAATCGCGAATACGCTGCAACTTTTCATGGTGGAATTGTCAATTAATCGGGAAATACTCGCAACCTACTTCGACATGAATAAGAGATTATGTAAAACCAAGGCACTGTATGCACAGGTGAAACGGGAATCTTATCTGTACTATGGTGCAAACATTGCCATGCTAACGGTAACCAGATTTTTTTCATTGTTTACTTCGTACATATTCTGAAATGTTGAAATGAAACTATCACTAATAAACGCCAGCAAATTACGTTAAATTTCACTATAGAAAGCTTATTTTACAGACTTCTTCAGTGTAGAGTATTTTAGATTTCTTCGGTGCCAAGTCGAGCACTCGACACTGAAGAAGTCTGTAAGTCGCAGACGAAATTGGCATATCTGTCAAAGGATAAGCTTTGTATGGTGGATTTTAACGGAATTTGCTCCCGTTTACTAGTGGTCGTCTGCAAAGTATTTCGTGAAGCGTTAATTTACATTTTCCTAGTTTTCTAATTACAATCTAATTATTAATACGCTTGTAAAAGTGTTTTTCAAAAAGTATTCTCTTCAGAAATGAAGGAAAAACGATTAAGTTTATCGTGCATTTCATGAAGAAATTGGCAATTGTTTTGAAAAAAGCTAACATCACACTTTGTTACTATTAACCATATAAAATTCCATCGCCAGAAGAAATTGTGAATATTACTTATTGGATTTGGTAAAATTTTGCGCTAAGTTGCATTCCCTTGAAGGTGGAGCTAGTTAAGATAAAACATAGCTCAAAATTCAAAAGTTCCAATAACTCTGTATTAGTTGAGATTTGATCATAGAATGATTTCTTAATTTGATCATTTATCATCACCTGAAGTATCCCGAATAAGAAACACAATATTGTGTTCATTGTTAAAAATTGCATGTTAGGATAGTAGAATTTGTTATCATTTCCCTCGGGCAACTTAAAAAAAAAAAAATTACTTTCACTTTTCGATTCACATTGTTCTGATATAACGTCAAGATGTTTAGGAAAATCGATATCATGATTTATTGCAAAACCATTTGAAAATGCAGTGGAACAGAGCACAGTTGCTATGTAATCTAAAATATAAACATTTTTTGTTCTTTTTCGGAAAACTGAACATACATAGATGTGGATTTCAATATTGTGAGCAAATAAATCATTCTATATAAACCTTCACTGCTGTACTTACTTGATCATCGGAATCAATCGTATCCGGAATAACGTCCGGATTCTTTTCATCGCTCTCGTTGCCATCGTATTCCTTACTGGCGACGCTTTTATCACTCGGCCCGGGGGAAGAAGTTCTCACTGTTGTGCTCTGTGCAGTTTCCTTACTCCGCCGACTGCTCGCCCCACAGGGAAATTTCAGGGCCAATACAATAGCACAGCTTCCAATCAGCACCGCAGCTCCCAAACCGATAGCAATCGACATGGTCGGTGTAAACGGAAGAGGTGCTTTGGGTCGTTCTGCTAGATTAATGAAAAAGAAAAAAAGCAAAATAATGTTTAAACCCTCTTAGGGTCATTGACCTTGCAAAGTTACCTTTCTCGGAGTTCATCTGTTTTTCCGGCAACCTTTGTGTTGCTGCACTGATGACGTATGGTTCGGATTTTCCTTTGGAGTTAAAAGCATACACCGACAGTTGGTACACCGCACTTGGGTGCAGATTCGGTACTGTGAATCTTGGTACCGGAGAGGTGTTGTTGAAACGAACCTCATGCGTGTGAGTATCTCGAAGCTCCAGGAAGAAAGACTGCGCCAAACCCCCGTTGAAACCCTCAAAACATCTCACGTTCAACGACGTCATGGAAACATTGGCCAAAGTACAGTTGTGCACCTGATCTGGCCGACCTGAAAAGATAAAACAACCAGATGGTTTGAATTGCGTCGAGTTGTTTACTTTCCAACTACTCTACAATCCACTCCTTGCGTCCAAAAACGTTTGGCACAGACTAAATAATCACTCCTTCCGACAAACGCCAAAGCAGATATCACAGCTCTGGATATAAAGCAAGAATCCTTGCCGCGCAAACAAAGGGGAAAATATGCTTCTGTTGAGTTGTCTTCATTTATTCAAGGGATAAGAATTTGTTCATATACACTCCTGCTGCATTCATACTTGGAGGAAGGCAGTCCACAATGCACTCTTTATGTGATATTCTGGTTGGTTTTATAAAAATGATTTTATCTTGGAATTTTTTTTTTCAATTCACTGACATTTTCCCAGAAAAAAAAAACAAAATGTTAAAAAGTTCCATCCATTGCATTGCTGATCCCCTTCACTAACTACCGTTATTATCATTGTAACAGAGCGTTTCACCCCATATTACCTTGCCAACAACTCGTTTGAGCACGTGGGAAGGAGCAACCCAGATACAATTAGTCCCTTTAGAGTTCCAATTCCATTTTTTTTCTTTTTCTGATGCATGCTTTGTTCTTCTGTGTGGTATATTTTACAGACCTGTGACCTTTTATTTGCTCGCAAAAGTTCTTGGTCATGTGTGGTAATGCAGACATGCAATTTCTGCAAAATAAAGGGTAAGACAATGCTGGAATATTAAGCCTTGTTGGCATTAGAAGCAGTATTGGACAGTCAAATAAACTAGCTTGATAATCGAAAAATATGTTGTCCCGTAAATATATGAACTGAAATAAATCAGATATATTAGATTTAGCTCCACTTATGAGATTCCCCGCAAATTTGGATGCCAAGTTTTGGTAAATGTTCGGTTGATGATTTTTAAAAAATGGTTCTCGATTCCGAACTGACTGGTACCAGAGAAGAAAAGGCGGGCAACAGTCAAGAGGAATTAATCAAGTGGAAGTCAGCCTGTGGAATTCAGAATGCAGAATGCGAAGCTGGTGAAGTGCAGCCATGCAGCCATTGACCATGGATTCTTGAAAATGACTGCTTTGTAGAGCACAGGACACGAATGCCTTACCCTGACTGGTAGATTGACTATTTCAATGTTTTAGAACTTGGCGAAGCTCGTTATAATTAGCATCCGGCATCCAATTGCTTGTAATTGTGATTGTTTATAATTCGATCACTCCTATTTTTGGCTTATCAAAAATGTTCATAGGCAAATTATTGTCATAGTATATTGAGTTCATCATTTCCATGCAACATACTTCCATACTTCTATTGTACCTTATTTTCTGCTTCCATACTTCTATTGTACCCTATTCTATTTTGTACCCATATTGGCCTGAATGATAACTTTGACAAGCACCTAAACGGCAATATTACAGCAAACGAAGATGACAAGATTCCGAACCCTAACCCAACAAACATCGGTGTCGAATAATCGCTTGTTCAAACAAATTTGGAGAAGTTATTCAGCTTTCTAGAAGGAAAAGCTGAACAACTTCTCCAAATTTGTTTGAGAAAGGGGTAATTCGACACCGATGTTTGTTGGGTAACTCTCTAGAAAGCTGAAGAGGAAATTGGTAGGTTGAAAAGAATAAAACCAACTCACAAGCGAGTTATTCTAATACGGTGGTAAAGGGCGCTGCAATAGGTAATTACCAAGATTTAAGAGAAAAAGTATTTACCGGGAACTGGATGAAAGGTACCGTGTGCCACATCTTTAAAAAGGGTGAAAAGCTGGACTGACAACGTCTATCACAATTGCAAAGTATTTCGTGGGGAAGTACCAAGCGGAATTCATGAGAGCCCGGACCAGCCTACCGGTTAGACCTGTGCGCCGATCTATTTTGAACCGGCGGTGGCGTGTATGGTATTTTTAAACGGCAGCGGCGGCGCAGTCGTGTACTATGCTTCTTATATAAAGGCAACAATCTCTTCTGGAGACACTCAGATCGATAGATTTCTGCACTTATAGTTCCGGTAGTGTAAAAAATGGTTGACTTCAAACCGCAGGAACATATTGCTTGCCATACCAGTACCTTTCGACCGAATTTCTCCACTTGAATCGACCTGTCCGCATCGCTCATATCTTCCCCAACGACGGCAGTAAAGTATTGTGGACCTGGAAGGGTTTTTGAGTCCTCCTCTAAATAGGTCTCATCGTCCATCAAAACGCATGCATCCGGACGCTGCAAAAGACGCGAATACAATTTCCGGGCCCTTGTTGCTGCTCGCTTCTTCTGTTCTGCACTTTGTTTCGAGATTTTCTGCTTCTTGTAGGTCTTCAGGTGGTTTCGCCTCTTGATACGCTGGATCATTTCGACACTCGTTCCTGCTTTTTTGGCCAAATCACGTATTGACATTGATTTGTTCTTCATGATTAGAGATACCACTTTCTGCTCCAGTTTCGGGTTGGAAGAACCGGGTTTTCTGCCTCTTCCTGGTAGCTCATCCAAAGAATAGTGTTCCCCAAACTTATTAATGATGGTTTTAACACTCGCATGATGAATTCCAAACCGCTTCGCCAATTTTCGCATAGTAATACCCTTCTCACTTAGCCATGTGTCCAGAACCTTAATTTTCACTTCCTTTTCAATACGCGACATTTTGAAAACGCAGAATTTGAACCGCACAAACAAGTAAACAAAAGAAAGCTGACAGTCAAACGCACAGCATTCAGTGTTCAGAGCATAAAAAACCATCACAAATACATGCGTACAACGCAAATGTATGTGGATAGCTTATATTCGATACACTCCTTAGTAAACTTAGCCAAAACTGTTTTTTCAGCGTTCAGAGTTCAATTGCCAAGAGACCCTCTGCACATTTCGTAATTGTCTTGTACGAAAATAGTTTTGTTTAGATCTTCACGAAGATGACGAGTCAAGTTTTCAGTGCCGGCAGAAATTGAATACGATTTCACGGGGAATCTATAATATATTAACGAGTAATGGTATATTCAATAAATAATATTTTACTGAAGACATATAGACAACAAAAAAGTAGATCATAAAGTTCTGATTCGACAATTTATTAATTTCGTACCCTGATCTTTAATGTACCGTAGAATATACACTGATAGGCAAAATAAAGTGCCCACCTCATCGTTTTTTCAATTTCTCTCATTTACTTGGTTCAAATTAAAGTAAAAACACTGTATTTTTTTTATTATCATATTTTTTATATTCTTTTTAAGTTTCACTTATGGAATACTGAAAAAAAAGGAGTTTTACTTAAAAAAAAAAAATCAATTTGTGTTGAAAAAAAAAAAAAAACAGTGACAAAATAAAGTGCCCACTTCATTTAGGCTACAGAAAACATAAATTAAAGTAAAATAAAAGCATTTCAATAATTGATGTGTCCTCCTTTGGCCATCAGGACCTTCGACATGCTCTCGACCAGGTTCTTTAGGTGCTGTGGATCTAGCTCTTCACAGGCGCGCTCCAGGGCTTCAAAATAGTTATTTTTATTGGTAACACCAGTTTTGTCAACCATGGCATCGAGAACCGCCCACAAATTCTCGATGGGATTGAGGTCCGGGCTTTGTGAAGGCCATTCCAGCGGTTTGATCTGACAAGACCGGAAGAAAGACTTGGTCTTCTTGGCAGTATGCTTCGGGTCGTTGTCCTGCTGGAATACGAACTTCTCTTCAAGGCCCGTCTGGATCAGCGAAACCTCCAGATTTTCTCGCAGGATGTTGATGTAAGAATCGGCCGTCATTATCCCGTCGTTTTTCACAATGCTTCCCACTCCACCCCACGAAAAACACCCCCAGACCATCACATTTCCTCCTCCATGCTTCATCGTGCCTTGGATGTGGCGCTCCTGAAGCTCCTCTCCCGATCTGCACCAAACACGAACCCGCCGCTTTCGGTTAAACAGCTCGAATTTTGATTCGTCCGTCCAGAGAACCGTTTTCCAGAACTCTAGGGGCTTATCAGCATGCTCCTTAGCAAACTTAAGCCGTTTGGCTTTGTTTGCCTTGCTGATAAATGGGCGCTTCCGGGCAAGTTTGCTATTCAACCCCTGTGCTACGAGACGGCGACGAACAGTTCGACCGGAAACTGATAACTGAAGGGTTTCCTGGATCTTGCGGACAGTTACCTTCGGGTTCTTCTTGACTTCGCGCATGATCTTGGTGTCCGTTCTCGCATCCGTTTTCCGCTTCCTGCCTCTGCCAGGGCGATCCACCACTGATCCAAACGTTTTAAGCTTCAGAAGAATTTTGCCAACCGCTGCCTTACTGATACTGTACTTCTTAGCGACAGCCCGGTGCGATTCACCGTTTTGCACATCACGAACGACCAATTTTCGGATACACAAGGGAATTGCTTTCGAAAGCACTGCGTTCTCCATTTTTTTCAATTGAATCAAATGCGATCACGTATGCAAATGCACCAGGTTGAGCCGTTTGCTTCAAAACATGTCAAAATATCAAAACATAAACATCGAGGGGTCTTCCAATGGAAACTTATCGAAAACTTATCGATTTTTGAAGTGGGCACTTTATTTTGTCACTGTTTTTTTTTCAACACAAATTGATTTTTTTTCTTTAAGTAAAACTCCTTTTTTTCAGTATTCCATAAGTGAAACTTAAAAAGAATATAAAAAATAAGATAATAAAAAAAAAATACAGTGTGTTTACTTTAATTTGAACCAAGTAAATGAGAGAAATTGAAAAAACGATGGAGTGGGCACTTTATTTTGCCTATCAGTGTAACACTCTTATAATATAAAAAGCGTAATGAATGGATCTAAAAAAAGAAAATCTAAAAATCTAAAAATCTGAAAAAAAATCTAAAAATCTAAAAATCTTCTAAAATCTAAAAATCAAAAAATCTAAAAATCTAAAAATCTAAAAATCTAAAAATCTAAAAATCTTAAAATCTTAAAATCTTAAAATCTTAAAATCTTAAAATCTTAAAATCTTAAAATCTTAAAATCTTAAAATCTTTAAACTTAAATCTTAAAATCTTAAAATCTTAAAATCTTAAAATCTTTAAATCTTTAAATCTTAAAATCTTAAAATCTTTAAATCTTAAAATCTTTAAATCTTTAAATCTTTAAAAATCTTTAAATCTATAAATCTTTAAATCTTCTAAAAATCTTTAAATCTTTAAATCTTTAAATCTTTAAAATCTTTAAATCTTAAATCTTTAAATCTTTAAATCTTTAAATCTTTAAATCTTTAAATCTTTAAATCTTTAAATCTTTAAATCTTTAAATCTTTAAATCTTTAAATCTTTAAATCTTTAAATCTTTAAATCTTTAAATCTTTAAATCTTTAAATCTTTAAATCTTTAAATCTTTAAATCTTTAAATCTTTAAATCTTTAAATCTTTAAATCTTTAAATCTTTAAATCTTTAAATCTTTAAATCTTTAAATCTTTAAATCTTTAAATCTTTAAATCTTTAAATCTTTAAATCTTTAAATCTTTAAATCTTTAAATCTTTAAATCTTTAAATCTTTAAAATCTTTAAATCTTTAAATCTTTAAATCTTTAAATCTTTAAATCTTTAAATCTTTAAATCTTTAAATCTTTAAATCTTTAAATCTTTAAATCTTTAAATCTTTAAATCTTTAAATCTTTAAATCTTTAAATCTTTAAATCTTTAAATCTTTAAATCTTTAAATCTTTAAATCTTTAAATCTTTAAATCTTTAAATCTTTAAATCTTTAAATCTTTAAATCTTTAAATCTTTAAATCTTTAAATCTTTAAATCTTTAAATCTTTAAATCTTTAAATCTTTAAATCTTTAAATCTTTAAATCTTTAAATCTTTAAATCTTTAAAAAACTTTAAATCTCTTTAGTAAGATTTAAATCTTAAACTATTAAATCTTTAAAACTTAAAATCTTGAAAAATCTTAATCCCAAAAATTATTAAATCTTAAAATTCAAAAATCAGAATATCTACATATCTGAAAAAAAACCTAAGAATTTGAAAATTTAAAAAAAAAAAATGGTGAAGTTTAGAAACCTGAGAATTCTGAGACTAAAAGAAAAATGTTCAAACTCGGTCACAACATTCATCTTTTTATACTCTGTGAATCTTCTGGCAAAATATGTGTGCAATAAGTTTAAGAAAATCCCCCTGACAATAATAGAAGAAACCCCGCCAGAGCCATCATTTGCTCTATCTTAAAATCTGAAAATAAAAAAGAAAATGAAAATCTAAAAAATTTCATATTAAAAATTTTAGAATCTAAACGTTTCAAAACTAAAAAAATAATTATCAAAAAAAAAAAATTGCTTTAAAAATAATATATTGAGCAGTTTAAATTAAGAGCAGTGAAATAGACCGAACTATCAATATTTTTACAACATTACTACAATCACGTATAATAAAGAATCCACTATGCACTGATTTACCGGTTAATTCAGTGGTTAGCCAAGTTATTTGATTCGATATTTGTCACGTACAAATAAAATCAATGTTTTCTCGACGATGGATTTATTCGTCGAATGTTTTGCCAATAAGGTTTTTCGGTGATATTAGTGTCGATATACCATAACCCCATTCCCCCACAACAATTATAATTTCCAAAACACACAACAACACCACACCCTTTTCTAATCATAGAGATTAATATAGTACATTTCCCCATATTAAATTTAATAAACACCCTTTATTTATACAGTCTTGACTATTCAATGCAAAAATCTGGTACTTCTAATCGCTGTTAATTTACACTGATCGTTATAGATGGTTTTTGAACTTTCTCACGCCTGACAAAATGCTATCAAGTTGTGAAAACAAACTCTATTTGATTTAGACCCCGTTCAGACTAGGGAACGTCCATTAATTACGTCACGCAAAACTTGACTTTTTATAACCCCCCCCCCCCCCTTGTCACATTTTTTGTATGAACCTTCGAATTTTTTTGTATGGATCGTCACGTTTTCCCCCCCCCCCCCCTTACTGCGTGACATAATTAATGGACCTTCCCCTACAAGCTATATTACTTGATATAACGAATCTTGATATGAGACGTCTGATGCATTATTTCCAGTAAAACTAAATATACAAACATTGATATTAAGCTACTTTTTATCAAGTGATACAGCTCGTAATCTGCACGGCCACTACATTTCCTATTATTTTCGACAAAATTACCATTCAGCAAATTTACCGATTCGTTAAACATGAAGAAAATAAGAAAGTTTGAAGGTAACCTTTGCCCTACCATATTTAATACATTACTTAAGCATAAATAGATAGTTGTGTTTTATACGCCAGTATTCACTACAATTTTAATTTATTTCTCAAAATCTCATACCTCGGAATATTATGCATGTTAAATGTGGCCGTATTTTTGATTTTCCGTGTCAAAATTCCATCAATCTCACCCCTTTAAAATTACATGAGAACAAAATCCTAGGACAAGATTCCCGAGGGGGTACCCATACAACCACAAATCGTATAACAGTGTTCATATAGTACCGTATATTCCTATATTTTAAGTCAAAATCGCAATTAATTGTAGCTTCTATCGTATTAAAGGGCGATACGGTCAAAATTTGGTCAATATCAACTTGACGTATTTCTTTCAATTTTGCATTTAAAAAACCTGAACACCCCTCATTTTAAAGGTGTGTGTGTGTGTAGAATGTTGCTCCTATTTTGATTTTGGAATTCACTCTTCAGTTGTCAAAATGCCGTCCAAGCAAGAAGAGCAGCGTATCAAAATTTTGCTCTCGCATCGCGAAAATCCGAGCTACTCGCACGCAAAGTTGGCAAAATCGCTAAAAGTTGCCAAATCAACCGTTACAAATGTAATTAAAGTGTTTGGGGAACGTTTGTCGACAGCCAGGAAGTCTGGATCGGGGGGAAATCGAAAACCGGAAGCCGCTGAGACGACAAAGAGAGTTGCCGGTAGTTTCAAGCGAAACCCTAACCTATCTCTCCGAGATGCCGCAAATAAGCTGGGTGTATCGTCTACAACCGTGCATCGAGCCAAAAAACGAGCCGGACTATCGACTTACAAGAAGGTAGTGACTCCAAATCGCGATGATAAACAAAATACGACGGCCAAAGCGCGATCCCGGAGGCTGTACACGACGATGCTGACGAAGTTTGACTGCGTGGTAATGGACGACGAAACCTACGTCAAAGCCGACTACAAGCAGCTTCCGGGACAGGAGTTTTATACGGCAAAAGGAAGGGGAAAGGTAGCAGATATTTTCAAGCACACGAAACTGTCAAAGTTCGCAAAGAAATATCTGGTTTGGCAAGCCATCTGTACCTGTGGCTTGAAAAGCAGCATTTTCATAGCTTCCGGGACTGTCAACCAAGAAATTTACGTGAAAGAGTGTTTGAATAAACGTCTGCTGCCTTTCCTGAAGAAACACAGTTGTTCCGTACTGTTTTGGCCGGATTTGGCATCTTGCCATTACGGTAAAAAGGCCATGGAGTGGTACGCCGCCAACAACGTGCAGGTGGTTCCCAAGGACAAGAACCCTCCCAACACGCCAGAGCTCCGCCCAATTGAGAAATACTGGGCTATTGTCAAGCGGAACCTAAAGAAGACCAAAAAAACTGCTAAGGACGAGCAGCAGTTCAAGGCAAACTGGCTTTCTGCGGCGAAGAAGGTGGACAAGGTGGCTTTACAAAATCTGATGGCAGGGGTCAAGCGTAAGGCCCGGCAATTCGGATTTGGAAAAGCGGAAGCCTAACTGAATATTTTTCCTGAATTTTATACTAATTGAACTTGAAAAAGAAATTTAATTTGATTTTTTAAATAAACGATTTCACCGATTTACACGCGTTTTCCCTTGACCAAATTTTGACCGTATCACCCTTTATGTTTAAGTTGAATTGTAAAGAGTGTAAATTTTCGATGTTTCATTTATTCATCGTACTGCGTCACAAACTAAATCGGATATACATCGCTAAACTTTGTATATAGAATTTGTTATTACAAATTCAATCGCCTACGATATCAAATCAACTCGTTTACGAAAACAATGGAATTTGCACGTATATGGCCTCCAGTTCTGCACGTATATGCCATATTTTTGCATTCTATACGATTTGCTTACTTACATATATGTTAGTATATCATAAAAACAACTTTCAATATACGTGCATTTTGGTTGTCTGGGTAGGCTACCATTTTTAATTTCAGGACAATCGGAGCTGTGAATAAGAAAAAAGTATACATAGGCATGCAACCTGACGTTACCTTGTTAACCTAAGAAATTTTAAGAAAAATTCATCAATTTGATTACTTAGAAAACTTACTTGCCGAATGTTAACGACCTATCGATTACAGGATCGTTCTCAATAACTCGAACCCTGTCTTCCTGCAAATTAAGACCAGCCTTTTGTTTAGCTTCGACTAAACATGTTTTAGTAAAACAATATTTGACATATTTTAGTGCACCAATTTTGTTCCACATGAATAGAAACTTTCTCGACATTTAAGGCGGACAGTTTATTATTTTTTAACTCAAACTCACTCGCGAAATTGCTGAAAGTCGAAACACGAAAATGTAAACTGCGATTGCTAGAGAGAAACGACAAAGTTGATCACCGTCTCACACGCACCCCTCTGGATGGCACATCGCATCGAAATGTCATCATTTGTAATTAAAGCAGATTTCTAAAAGGCTAATGAATATAACTGAAGGGATGCATACACGGATGCAAATTGCCCGGCGGAGTGGGTAAAAAAATGCAGCGGTGCGCCGGTCGAAAATAGTAGCGGCGGCGGCGCTATAAAATCGTGCTGCTGAAAATCATCTTCTCATCGATTGCCAATCAGCTTACGGCACAATCGATCTAAGCCAGCTATGGTAAGTCATGCAAAAATATGGATTTTCAGAAAAGCACAATGGTTTGAATTTAATCAATTATCTAGATTCCACAAATTAACCCAAACAAATGGAAACTGGCAACCAAACAGACGAGTGGATCCCTAATGGTAATCCTACCCACCACACTAAATAGTACCAATGTTGCTGCCTTACAAAACTATCAGTAGTTTGTTGTTTGTTAGTTTTCTATCCACACCACTTTGCTTGCACCTTCTTGCTATGAACTTACCACCCTAGCTCAACTCAACCAGCATTATGCTGAACCTTGATGTGTGGTAGTGCGAAGCTGTATTTTAATGCCAGCTCCAACCCCTCTAGTCTATTATTCTCTTCATTTTGCCAAAGTTAAATGGAAGAAATGAAAAACTGCCCTAAATAGCTGCCAATAGCACTTATCCTTTACTCGTTCCATATATATTTTTTTTTTGCTAGCTGAAGCTACCAACTCATTCCCCTGCAGCTGGTTGGATTTTTACTATGCAGCACAAACAGAACCAAGCTCAACAACAACAAAAAACCCTAGTCGGCAACACCAACTTTGGCAAAAACAAACATCAAATTTTGAAAATGAGTACAGTGCATTCTTGCCCGAAATGAGTTTTTTAGCCTCCCAATGGAAAACAGGAGCAGTACGGAGCGTGCCCACAAGAAGACCGGGGGACTGTCGTGTGGTAAAGGACGCATATGGTAGATTCTTAAAAACCTTTTAACCTGAGATCCACCCAGAACGTGATGACTCAAGCGGCAGCCACCCGATGGCCTTCCTGTTCCACTGCCAATGGTTTGTTTAAGCTTCCTAGAAAGCAACATATGTATGGCCAGGATATTGGAAAGCTCTGACCAGTAGTTTCACGAATTGGAAGGACGGCAGCAGTTCGCTCTGGGCGTATGAAATGTAGGTCTGTAGATGGAACGAGAAAAGGTGTATCTATTCCCACAAATGTGCAGAAACAACATTCCCACGGCGGTGAATATGTTACGAAAAGATATGTTAACTGGTTTTCTACTTGTTTTTAACATGATTAATTCATTTGAGCTTATTCTGTTTGGTGATTGTAATCGAATTTTTCTTTTGTCGATTGAAAAGAAGAATTCTTCCCAATAAAAGAAAATCAGAAAATGGAGAAGCAAATCGCTGGTTCCGAGAGTCTTTCACGTTCTCTCTGTTCATATTCTCCGAACAGTCTACTGACTATTTTTTAAGCATTTTAGTGTCTTGAAGGCTATTTTCAACCAGCGAAGCAGTGTTTGCCACCAAACAGCCAAGCTTCAGTCCATGCAATCAACTATTTTCCCACCTTTTATTCCCACACTATTCGTGTGCTTGTCTGAAGCAAATTTACCAGGTAATGCAATTTACGCTGCCTGCTCTGCTTTCGCCTTCAATTGAGCTAAGTGAATTTCACCTTTTCAACCAGTCGCAAATTACGTCTGACAGATGGTTGCTCTCTGTCATTCGCCTATATAGCTCTAACATCCAGGTGCGGCTCGGTATGAACATCGAAGCTACAGTTCAACACGTCCCGTGTCGCCCCAGTGCCATTCTTTGCTCGAAGCCACGGCAAACCTCAACCAGATTCCAGCCAAATGGCGAGCTCACTGCGCCGCCCTGTGACATCTTGACGGAAGCGCTCTTCAGTTATCGTTACCGCTATCTCACACATACCTTCCCAGCTGGGCATTGGTACTCAGCTGTCCGGCACATACACCGTCCTCGATTACGCTAGGGCAGGAAGCGTAACGAATGTAATCCACATAATCTCACCTCAAGTGTCAACCGAGCGAGTCAAAACCACCGTGCGAAGAGAATATCGTCCGGCTCGGTGTCTCACCAGGAATAAACTGCATCAGTCGTGTCCACCACAAGCGACAAAAATTGAATTTGACGTGGAGTTAGTTCAGCTTTGACAAACAAAGGTAAAATGGAATTCAGGACAGACGGATAGGTGGCCTTTGTTTTGGAAAATGCCTGGAAGCGATGCGTGTAACTGAGGTAGGACAAACATTTGCACCGTTGCATTTGTTGTGAGTTGGCTTCCGGTGCAAGCAGATATGTTTGAAAGTTTATTTTACTTTGTTTAGGCTTTTTTCATTCTTGCGGTAAGCGTTCTGTTGGATCTATAGTATTTACTGTACTGTCTCAGCTATCAATTGAGAGCTTTCTGTGTCACCACCAATGCCTCAATTTGTATTGTGTATAGCAAGCACGGTTAAGTGATACTCTAAATCTACATACACCCTGAAAGATTCTTAATTTCTTAAGAAGGAAGCATATCAGGTGGATTGAAGTTTCATAATGAAGCTGGAGAATTTGTGGCACGAAAACGCTGCTTCAAAAGATTTTTGATCAAAATAATGTCTTGATACACTGTTTTTTCACCTTCTGAAAACAATTGAATTCCGGATGTTAATCAACATCGAAGTTTAAAGGAAAACTAAATTTGGTTTTAAGGGCCAATTTCTTCACCTCCGCTTAACTCGTAAGCGGTGCTTACCCATACGCTTAAACATGGTTTAAGCTCTAAGCGGAGGTGAAGAAATTGGCCCTCCCACATTATTTATTTTTACACCACACGCGGTATAATAAACAACAACACATACATTTCATACATCACTTGTTTCGCTTTTAACCCAAGGGAGAACATAAGAAATTTTATAAAAAAAAGAAAAAAAAGTGTTTTTTTTTTTCTCTTATTTTTTTTTTTTTTTTATTCCTCCCCGCTTTTTTGTTTTTAAAAGTTTATTTGAATTAACCAACCGAACATAATATAAGTATCACTCACTTTCACAAAAAAAAAAATAAATCTGTCTGTCTGTCTTTTTTTTTGACGGGATGGAAAATCTGCAACCAGACACCTGAAGAACTCAGGGTGTGGGGATGAGGGTGCCAACTCCTCGACCCACTAAAAACCCACCCGTGCCTTAAGCCCTGGACCCTCCCCGGGATCACCTTTCGGTATTACTTCGGGAAGGGGGCTATTGTGCTTGTTAAGCACCCACTATGTCTAACTACTTAGGGCGTTAGTAGTTAGGTGGTCCCTGCGACCTGCCTTTGGTCGTTTCGCCATTTTTGTTGGAGATCGAGGACGATCTGGGAGGCTGCTACGCATACCGCGTCCCAGACGTCCCGGTCCTGACACATCCTCTGGACCAAGTTATCCGGAGTCGTGTCGTGACCGCTTACGGCAATCATGCCGGATCTCACACCGTCGAAGCGAGGACATGCGAAGAACACATGTTCCGCAGTTTCCTCGACTCCCGCGCACTCGATGCATGCGGATGACTTTGCATGCCCATATTTGTGCAGGTATTGTCTAAAACAGCCGTGGCCAGACAATATCTGCGTTAAGTGGAAGTTCACTTCACCGTGTCGCCTACCGACCCACCCGGTTAATTCCGACATTAGTCGGTGGGTCCACCAACCTTTGGTGGAGTTGTACCATTTCTTCTGCCACTTAACCATGGATGCGGCTCTAGTGGTCTTCCGAATACCTCTTGTTCCACGTTGCTCGAAGCACTCTACGTCCTCTTTTATAACAATGCCTATTGGCATCATCCCCGCTAGGACGCAGACCGCGTCGCGTGATGCCGTTTGGTATGCACTCACCACTCTTAGGCACATAAGCCTGTGTGTACTCTCTAGCTTACTTGCGTAGCTCGTGGTACTCAAGGCGGTGATCCATGCCGGCCCGCCGTACCTAAGTATGGACAGGGCGACGCTGGCCAGGAGTTTACGCTTACTCCCTTGCACCGCCGAGCTATTCGACATCATGCGGGATAATGCCGATATAGCCATAGAGGCTTTCTTGCAAGCGTAATCGACGTGACTGACAAAGGACAGCTTGTCGTCGACCATAACCCCAAGCCCACCCACTTCCAGATGAGGAAAGGGTCTCGAACTACCATTAAAAAAAATGTGCCTTAAAAACCTCCACATATTTGGTTTTATTTGCTTGATTAGTTCTTGAGTTATGCAGACATTTATGTTTCATGTGTATGTCCCCCCTTCCAGAGTATAAATCTGGAAGAGTCTGTCTGTCTGTCTGTCTGTCTGTCTGTCTGTCTGTCTGTCTGTCTGTCTGTCTGTCTGTCTGTCTGTCTGTCTGTCTGTCTGTCTGTCTGTCTGTCTGTATGTCTGTCTGTCTGTCTGTCTGTCTGTCTGTCTGTCTGTCTGTCTGTCTGTCTGTCTGTCTGTCTGTCTGTCTGTCTGTCTGTCTGTCTGTCTGTCTGTCTGTCTGTCTGTCTGTCTGTCTGTCTGTCTGTCTGTCTGTCTGTCTGTCTGTCTGTCTGTCTGTCTGTCTGTCTGTCTGTCTGTCTGTCTGTCTGTCTGTCTGTCTGTCTGTCTGTCTGTCTGTCTGTCTGTCTGTCTGTCTGTCTGTCTGTCTGTCTGTCTGTCTGTCTGTCTGTCTGTCTGTCTGTCTGTCTGTCTGTCTGTCTGTCTGTCTGTCTGCCTGTCTGTCTGTCTGTCTGTCTGTCTGTCTGTCTGTCTGTCTGTCTGTCTGTCTGTCTGTCTGTCTGTCTGTCTGTCTGTCTGTCTGTCTGTCTAACCCTCATTGACTCGGATACTACTTAACTGATCGGTATGAAAAATTGTATGCAGAGGTTTTTGGGGGCGGGGAAGGTTCTTATGATGGTTCGAGACCCCTCCCCTACCTGAACCTGACCTGAGGGGGTTCTTATACAAATGAAACAGAAATTTCTGCATAACTCGAGACTAATCATGCAAATGGAACCTAATTTGCCATGTGGAGACTTTAGAAAGCAAGAAATGTTTCTATGGTGGTTTGAGATCCTTCTCTGGAAGGCCTCTCCCTTTCATACAAATGAAACACATTTCTGCATAACTCGAGAACTAATCAAGCAAATGGAACCAAAATTGGCATGTGGGGGTTTTTGCAGGAACATTTTTTTTTATTCTAGACCCCTCCCTTCTCTGGAAGAGGGGACTCTCATACAAATGAAACACAACTTTCAACCAAACATGAAAATTATCCAGTTTACTAAAACACAATTAATCTAAGGATATGCATGAGAAATTTATGTTTAAACTGACAGAATATGGCTGAGTTTGAGGATAAAAATTTAGTCTATGAAATGTTTCTACACAGAAAGAAAAACCATGGTAGAAACTACCGATCCGAGGGTTAAATTAGAAACGCACCTATATTTATTTACAGAAAATAATTTCGGCTCAAACTTCTATCGGAACATGTTTCTAACCAAAGAAATACACATTTTGTGTTGTAGTTGCCTGCATAATTCTCAGGATTGAAATTTGAAATTTGTGTTTCATTTGTATGAGAGTTTCCATCCCCTTGCATAGAAGGGAGGGGCCTCAAACCACCATAAAAAAAATCCTGCCTTCAAAAACCCTTACTTGCCATATTTGGTTCCATTTATTTGATTAGTTCTCGAGTTATGCAGAAAATTGTGTTTCATCTGTATGGGACCCCCATACAGAGGGGGGATATTTCCCAGCCATCATAAGAACCTTTCCCGGCCCCAAGAACCTCTGCATATAAATTTTCACGCCATTCTGTTCAGTTTCTGTTTCATTTGTATGAAAGCTCACCCCCTTCCAGAGGAGGAAAGGGTCTCGAACCACCATTAAAATAAAAATGTGCCTTTAAAACCTCCACATATTTGGTTTTATTTGCTTGATTAGTTCTCGAGTTATGCAGACATTTATGTTTCATGTGTATGTCCCCCCTTCCAGAGTTTATTTTATAAATCAAGTAAAGTTGTAAGACATCCCATACATTGTCGATAATCTTGTATGCAAAAGCTCGTCTGTGTTTGAACTAGTTCATACAAGTTTTTGCTTCGTTTTTTGGTGTATTAAAAATTGCAAACAACTCCGTTGTTCACACTTATTTCGCCTTGCAATTGAACGAGGGAAAATTTTACGCGTCTGTTAAAATTCATTGTTTCCTGCGTAAATAAATTGATACCATGGCTAGTAATGACCGGGCAATGCGTTTCATTGCTACTACGGTACCTGCAGGTATAAAATATACCCCGCTGTGGTTCTTGTCCAGTAACTACTATCCCTTCTTCCCCGTGGCGCTGGCTGGGGTACAATTAGGCGGGTAACCAACCTTGGTGGGACCTTGGTAGAATGCTGATAGGGAAGAAGGGCTGTATCCATTCGGTCAGCCTATCCAACCGTCTGTATCTCATGTTAGGGGCGGCTCTGTTCTCCAGGTCAGAGCGTCTTTCACGTAGGCGGTTATATCATAAATAAACCCTTGCACGATGGCCCTCTGGCGAGACAGGGGGGTTTGATTTAGGTCTTGCAAGGTCCCATTATATAATTCACCAAAAGAAAACTCGGAACGGATTAATCGGCATAGACCAAAGCTAAGCAAACAGATTGGAACGATTGAAAACTCGCAATATGGGCTTGCAGATCCCTGATTTTTGTTGGAAGTCCTCGTGTGCAAAGTGATATATTGAAAGACCGTGAATTTGACATCATAGTGCTGCTGGAGGGTCAGTCGGCAAAGGCGCAGCCACAAAGTAACACCATGCTAGACTTTCTGTCTGGACGACGAAAACTACTTTCCCCTGTCCAGGTCCCAGATGCCCGGAATAGACTTTTTCTACACCAAGGACAAATCTACAACCCCTCCGAAGGTTAAGTACAAATTCAACCACAAGTCCGAACAAAAGGTGATCCTATGCATCGCAATTTCTGATAAGAGGATTTCGGAGCCGTGGTTCAAACCAAGTGGCTTGTTCACCAACCAACAAGTCTACCAAACAGAGTTTTTGCAGAAAATTCTCATCCCGCTCCTTCAGAACCATCACTCGGATGGAGATGTTTTGGCTAAGTACGGGTTTGGGTGGACAAGGCATCATAATACTACGCGAAGAAGACGCTATCGTTCCTTGAGAACCACAACATACCAATCGTGTCGAAAGGCCAGAATCCGATAAACTGCCGCAGTGTCGTCCTATTGAGGTTTCGTTTTTTTTTTATCTATTGAGCACGACACGAAGTAACTCGTCAAAAACAAAATCGGAAGAAGCATCCGGAAAATTGATGTGGCAACCGTCTAGCAGTCATGTGCTGAAAATGTTATCAACTAGGCTGAATAAACAGCGAAAATTACAAAAGAGATGACACGGTAATACTCCTTGGATATCAGAATATTCAAAAGTGTCGCGACACTGAACATAACACTCACCCTAATGAACACAATACCCTAATATTTTATTTTAGTCTCCTTTTTGTGACAAATGTGCTTCTTTAAAAGGATACTTTATCCACTAGAAGCACAAAGTCGATTTGTGAGTGTTAGACTCTTATTTGAAGTTTTCGAATCAATAAGCCATTATACGCTAGTTTTATTCCAATTGCATTCAAAGCAGAGTTCTGAGTGTCCACTACTACGGGAGCTGGAGTTGGAGAGAGCGGAGGGTCACTCAAAAAAAAAATTCATTGTTCTGAAGATGATTCTGGTGAATTTCGTAATGTGTGAGCATGACACTTAATCTTTCTCCAAGCTTAACAGTGATTTATAGTTATTCTCTAATACTTTCCATGATGTCATGAAAACATTATTTTTATGAAGTGCCAAACCTTTCAACCTTTTTGTTCTAAAGCTTTGTCCATTTAGAATCCGGAATAATAAAATCATCTGTATCTCGATAACGGATTGACGTACAAATATGTTTGATGCATCAAAACAAAGGTTATTCACGTTTCTTCAAGGCAAAGATATCAAAACAAATCATTTCTCTTCGAGTCTAATGAAAATTTGCACTTTCTTCTTTATTCCTCCCATCAAACGCTGCAAACCTCCGGAGTCAACTTCCTTGGCACATTTGTTGCACATTTTGGTCATCTGAGTCGCGTCCCGAGCCGTTTTTCCACTTTTCTTAAGCTTCCGCTTCATTATTGTCCAAAATCTCTCGATGGGCCGTAACTGCGGGCAGTTGGGTGGATTTATGTTTTTATCGATGAAATCTACGTTATTATCGCGGTACCACTGGATGACTTCCCGGCTGTAGTGGCAACTCGCCAAATCTGGCCAAAACTTCACGGGACCTTTATAGGCTTTAATGAAAGGTAGTGCGCGGTTTTTGAGACATTCTTCCTTGTACAGCTTCGAGTCCATCGTCTTCTTCGTCACGAACACTTTGGTCTTTGGTCTGCAGCTGCATATCATCAGTTTTTGGGCAAGTTTGTCCATAAAAGCAAACTTAAACTTCACAGGAACATCTCCTCGTGCCGTCACCATGTAGAATTTTTGGTCAGGAAGCTGTCCGAAGTCCATTTTCACGTAGGTTTCATCGTCGACATCCTTGGTACTTCGTCAAAACCTGCTGGTACAATTTCCGAGCTCGAGTTTTGGTGACGAAACATTGCATCAACGTTCTGTTTGGTTGCATGCTGGCTCGATAACAACGATATCCTGCTCGCAAACGAATTCTTCGAACGGTACTGCGAGCAGCAGCGTATTTTTGTGCGATTTCATTATCTGATAGTCCAGGGTTTGCTCTGACGGTTCTCAACACCTTCTGGTTCAGCTTGCGGTCATATGTTCCACTACGACGCTTACCTTGAGGCACTCGATCCACGCTCTTTCGCTCCCTGAAACGTTTGAGCACATCATACACGGTTGATTTGGCGATTTTCAACGTTTTTGCGATTTTGATTGCGGACCACTTTGGATTATCAACGTGGGTGTGCAGAATTTTCTCTACTCTCGGCTTCCATCAGGAATAATTCTTGACTCACGGCACGAAACACCGTGAAATGTATGTATACCACAGAAAGTGGGCGCCTAGGTGAACAAACCGCTGTTTAAGAATTCTTGCAGCGGTCACTTTCCGTGCCGCTGCAACACAATAAGTGATTCCGGATTCTAACTGGACAGAACTTTAATTTCGGCAACTTTTTTCTCCTCAAACAGTTGTTGTAATGTATGCAACACCAATTCAGCTGCATTTTTTAATGTGTGTGATTTACTCTATACAAAATACGGCATAACGGTCCTCTTAAAATCCGAAGGCTCAATTTATTCTGCACAAAAAGTGGTCGATTGGTTTTGAAAGATCACGTGTTTCAGTCGTTTTAGTTAAAATCTGCTCATATCATCCAGGGGGCTGAATATACACTGAAATACACGTTGAATCATTCATGTTAATATCGAAGAAAACTTTAAGTTCTTGCTTTGCATTTGAATCCACTGCAAACAGGAAATCTCAAAGTAACCATAACTTAAAAATCGATGCCTTGTTGATGTTAAACAAATGCTATTGATTGACAAGTATGTTCAACTTGCTTCGCCCACCAACGTCGAAAATCCTACCTTAATCTAAAAGTGTGACTCGGAAAATTCAAAACCAATGCTGGAACATTGCATACCGTTTTCTCGAAATTTTCAACAAATATTTCGATTCTTTCCACAGCAGTTAAATCGAAACACGCAGTTCCAAAGCACCGCTTGACATGATCGAAAAATTTGAAAAAAAAAACAGATGAACCGTTCTCCAAATCAAACCCTGCTGATAACCCAACCCTTTTATCCAACATGACAGTGACTGCTCGTGGAAGTGCAGAGGATTTCTCGGCTTCCAACAAATCACTCCAACTCATTCCTACCCTGCCTTTATTTGGCCTGCATTCGGGCTGTGCCAGCGCCGTTATTGCCTTAGTTTGGGATCATCCGTTTGTACACATTGAGGATGTATGTTCTAAGCATGATCTGTTGGTTCTCTGTGTAATTACAGCTGATCTGGCAATAACGAAATAAAGACCTCAGGCGGTCAACCATGCTCATGTTATTAAAAGGGTCTTAAACAGTCATATTTTACGATTCCTTTCAATGTACATGTATATATCTATATGATGTTATCTGCTGATTTAATTTGATGTTTTATATCTAGATAATCAACTTTCATATTCATTATATATAAAATTAATACAAATACTTATTCCAATGATGCAAAAAATACACAAAATCGTTACATGGGTCGAATGCTTCCTCGTTACTCGGTATTTCAGATTTGGATCAACTACCATTCCCCTTGAATTAACTTGCTTGAAAACTAGCACTTCAATTGTTAACTTCTCAAAAGTCGACTCGTCACTGCAGAACTATGTGAGAAGAGGTTGAAATAGGCCTATTTGTCAATGAATCAGCATTTTTAGTGGCATTTAAAAACATTTTCTCGCGATGACTTAGGATAGTTTTATAAACTGGTTCAGTTTTCTATTGTTTATGGATTGTTCATTAAAGAAAGTGGACACCTGTTTTTAAATGATTTAGGGTTAAAACTTAACGAAAAATTGTGAATATTTGCTCAGTGTGTTAAAACATTGTTTACTTTGGTAACACAAAAAAAAAATCGAAAAAGTGATAAATTTCGAACGAATCAGCATATCAACTCACTGATTAATTTTACACAAATGATTTTCCAAAAAGCTGTCGTTTCGAGAATAGGAAAAAAACCTGATGTGCACTTACCCGAGTAACACATCTTCAAGATTTAATGTTGGGTAAGCTTCTATATAACCAAATCTAGTCATATAAAAGTATTTTCAACCGTTATAAAACTTGTGTGTTGCTTGGGTAATTTGCCGTGTTCAAGATTGTTAAAAAGTTTGAAGAAACGTGTTTTCTTGAAGATTTACCTAAATCTGGACGCAAGAAGAGGGCATCGGACCAAAAAAAAGGAGCTGGCAGCGACACGCCTTTTGAAGTCGCATAAACCATGTTCCGTTTATGAAATTTCCAAAAAAGTAGACATTAGGGTCGGGACTGTGCAGAATATCCGAAAGCGTTACAATATTAGAACCAACAAGAAGCAGAAAGCACCCAAGAGGATGGATTCATAGAAAACTTCTTCGTCAATACGGTCACGGAACTTGTTTGACGTTCTTCTCCAAAAGCCAAACAGGGGCATTATGATGGACGACGAGACGTACGTAAAATCGGTACTCCTCCGGGGCCGCAATTTTCAACGCTGAGCAGAGTACAGATATGCCTGATGATGTGCGATATATCCAAACCGAAAAATTTGGGTAAAAGTTTTTGGTGTGGCAAGCCATTCGCTCCTGTTGCTTGAAGAGTTATTCATATTTCACAACGGGCACATTCAACGGTGAAAATTACAGAAAAAAAATGCAACAAACAACGGCTTCTGCCCATCTACCGAAAGCATACGAATCCACCATTGTTTTGGCATCTGGCATCTGCTCACTACGCTTCTGCTACGTTGGAGAGACTCAAGAAGGAAAAAATCTATTGTGTCGAAAAATTCCAAAATCCCCCAAACTGCCCTGAACTACGTCCTATTGAAAGATACTGGGCAATAATTAAGCGGTATCTTAAGAAAAATGTAAGTGCAGCAAGCTCAGTTCACAGCTTCAAGAAAATTTGGTCTGCAGCACAACGAAAAGTTACAGAAAAAGTTGTGCAGAATCTAATGGGAGGTATCAAGAGAAAAGCCCGAGTGTGCTTCAGAAATGAGCAGTAAATATCAAAAATTCCGTAAACTTTGTATGTTGATCATTTAAATAAAGAAAACTTATGAATTTGCTTGAAGATAAATATTTTCCTTTGAGAAACAGGGGTCCAGATGATAATGAACAGTCCTTAAGTTGTAAAAGTGAACAAGTTGGGTTTCCCAATTACAAGCGTTCCACTGATATACTCTTGAAAGTATGTTTTTAAAAACTGAAATAAACTGTTTTATTTCAGAGACTACTCTTGTACTCAACAATCATCAACAATTAAACATAGTCCATCTGCTTATGTAAACAACCCAGACAACCAAAATGCACGTATATTGAAAGTTGTATTTATGATTTACAAACATATATGTAAGTAGACAAATCGCATAGAATGCAAACATATTGCTTATACGTGCAAAAGTGGAGGCCATACACGAGAAAAATTCCATTGTTTTCTTAAACGAGTTGATTTCATATCGTATGCGATTGAATTTGTAATAACAAATTCGATTTAAAAAGCTTAGCGATGTAATCCGATTTAGTTGGTTATGCAGTACGATGAATAAATTATACATCGTATATAAGTCGAAAATTTGCACCCTTTACGATTGAACATAAACATAACACGATAAAGGCCACAATTAATTGCGATGTTGATTTAAAATATAGGGGTATACGATACTATTTGAACACTGTTATACGACTTGTGGTTGTCTGGGAAAGTCATTTAAGTTTTCTTCCCGTAAAGCATCTGCGTAGTCATATAGTGGGAGGAACTTTCTCCTCCGTAATGGTGTCATTATTTTTGGTAACAGTTTTTCTAATAGATGATAAGATCTTTTCAATTATTGGTCTTGAGTTAGTTCTTAACACTTTCATTTCCAGACAGCACAACATATGTACACAAAAAGAACCATAAGTCAGAAAGCATGCTTGTGCGTTTGTGTGTAAGTATGTACGTGTGTTATCACCCACCTAGTAGTGACATTTATTGAATATGAAAAACCTACACGTTTTGTACACAATTATTAAGTACAGTTTGTGTGATTCATGCAATTAAAGAATCCAGTGTAGGATCCTCAGAACATGTTTTTGAAAACATGAAATTTTATAATAATTCATTACTTGAAAATATGTTTTGAAGACTCGCTTAAAAAAACTTCTCAATGTTACCCCAAAAATGTTTACGAAAAATCATATAAAACACAAAGAATGATTTGCAACTCAAGAAAGTGATCTTATTGCATAAAAGACTTTCGATGACATGTCTGACAAAGATTTCTAAAACAACATAGAACATAATATCCTTAAAATAAGGCATTTATAATGCAGTGAGAAAGTGCATCTAAGTGACGAACATGGAAACAGAAACCCCACCTTCAACCGAATCAGCCCAGACATGGTTTCGTCATTTGATCGCTGCCCGCAATGCTCTGTAGAATAATCGAAACCTATTCAACTCCTGACCGTCGGTGTGAAACATTTTTCGCCATTCAGATTAACTTTGCACACGCATCGCACACGGCACTGCCGATTCCCGCCAGCATATTTCAAAGTCAAGTCCAATTCACTCGGTAATTGCGTACAAAAGCAGTGCAAACGAGCTTGGCAGCAGAACCAGCTCACGATGAGGCTCTGTGGGGAATGAAGGACTCAAGGCCTCCACCAGTTGCAGCCGAAAGTTTAAATTGAATTTCTCACATTTTCTGGAGCAGGGTACAGCGTGCAAACTGATGACATACTGCAGAAACCTTCCTGCGGGGTTCGCTCTTCTGTACATATTTGGTTAATTCACAGTAAAAAAGTGCCACTTTCTGGGTTAAGTCCCATGTTACCAAACGTCACCTGCATCTACAAGAGGTAGGATAAAAAGTAGCCTGGAAATGCACACGTAATTGCATTTTACGCTACACATGGCTTGAATCAGTCCGTTTCAATACATCGTTCTCGCTTGCTCCCGGGAGTAAAAGCGGAAGAAAAACGGCTTTTGTAGGAAAAAGTTGCCTGAGTGAGTACCGACATTTACTGGATGAACCGGAGTTGGTTGTTTCATGTGGAATTGGAAACGGGACCGGACTCGACAACATTATTACATTTGAGAGTAGGTAGGTAGAGTTTAGAACTGCTTGAGATTGAATGGGGAAAGGAGAGACAGAGAGTAATGTTTGCCCGAAAGCTACAAGGAAAATCAAACGCCTGAATGCAGAGAAACTCACTCTAGGGGAGACGCATTATGCTTTGTTATTGTGTTATGGAGTTTGGAACGAAAACAAAGCAACCATGCGGCGCATTGTGGATGGTCTCCATGCACGAGGCCAGCAAATACATGAAACTTCCTTAAGAGCTTTAAAATCTACACAACTCGCTTGCAAGAAATGCTGAATATTTTGTTATGCACAGCAGTTTTGAAGTTTTTCGGAAACCTTACCTATTTTTCCAAGCATTGAAGCGGGAATGACCGTCATATATAGTATAGCCTGCAAATACGTTGATTTTGCAATTGCTCATCATAATGGGCTGTTTTTATTCACACAGTTGTGTAGAGTAATGAACAGCTTTATCTTACAAAACAAACAGTGGCATAATATGCTGCATTATGCAACGCTTCTTTGTGTTTCTGAGTGGATATTAATACATTAATACATTATGCATATTATTAGCAAAAAATGCTGCATGCAACTCGTTTCAAAATGGGATTTTTCTGCCATCATCGTGATACGAGCTCGGAAGCCTCGTTTGGTAAATTTACAACTTTTGCTGAAAAAATCTTCCACGAAAAAACTAATTATAACTCTTTTACTTTTTCACTGTTTTTGTTAACGCGGTGACGGGTTCAAAGATACACAAAACCGAAAAATAACAATCATTAGAATCGGGCAATTCCTTCTTATGTTTAATCGTTACACGAAAAAAAAATCCGTGTCCAGATCCGTGAACTTCAGTCATGAATTCGAGAACAAGCAAAAATACCAAAAAAGAACTAAATAACGTTTACAGGGAAAATTCCTTAAAAAGTGAACTAATTCACGGCCTTTTTTCACTTTTTGGAATTCTATTTTTTCTGTGTACTTACAGACAGTATAATACACCGTGTCCAATATAGTCTCATACAAATTGAACCATAATTTTTTCCTTATTGACAATTCAAATTTATTTATAGTAATGTTTGATGAATATTTTTAATTAAATTTAAGTAATACTCAATAGCTTTTGACGTTTTTATCTTTTTAAGCAAAATAATGTACATAAATTGAATTGGAGTAAAATTATTTTTTTCTTTTTTTTTCTTAAATAAAATAGTGCTTGAATTTGTTAAGTCGGTTTGACAATTCAAATTTAAAAGCGAGGTCAAAATATAACCTGTCTTTCCCTGTTGACTTAACTTTCTTCGATCGGGAAATGTTTCATGCGGTTCGTGTCTTGGCTAAGCAAAGTGGTATACTACTTCAGTGAGTGCAGCAATGGCCCTTTTTTTAAGCACTTGTTTGAATCGAAGAAGGCGCCGAGCTGCTATCGCCATTTGAAATTTACTAAATTATAAGTAATTGTTCTTCAAAGTTTCCTGAAGGGAAAATCCTTAAGAGAAGTAGAAGTATCGCGGTCTCTAAGTTCCGAGTAAAAAGATTAAAGTTGTTGAAAAGTAAAACGTGTGTTCCTTCAAAGTTTGTCGAAAGTAATAAATTTAGAACAGTGGGTTTGAAAGTGAATTGCCTTAAGCGGATCTTTTTGGTGTTTCTAGAAGTAGTTTTCAGTCAGCGTGACTGACTTTTGCGTGATCTTCACTTCGTTTTGTTTGGATTGGTACCACGGAAAAAGGTTATTTCATTAGAGAATAATAGTAGAATGTCAAACTAATGTTCGCCATTCGCAATGGACTTCCAGCACTTAGCTGCTTTTTTTGGATGATGATGATGATGATGGTCCCTCCACTTACCTCTACAAAGGTTTGAGCTAGACGATTTATCTTTTAGATAATTTATTTAAAAACAATTCAACCAGTTATGCAAAATAGACGAACTGATTTCATCTACAGATGTAAACTTCTTCCAAAACTGTTCATTTGCTTTACAGCGATATAATTGTGAAAAGCTATTGATGTCAACCATAAATGTTCGCAAGTATTCCCAGCGATCAGGAAATCCTATAACAATTCAAATCACAGAATCCCGTATAAGGACATTATCAAAAGACAAGCCAATATCCGATACTGCCCGCTACAGAGTCAATGGGGTTCCAACAATAATGGAACCGCCACCTTAGTTTTGGGCTGACCACGGATATCCCCCATCAGGGAAATCGAGAAAATTTCCAAACTGAAAAAATCCTGGACCGACCCTAGTCAAACTTTTATATTCAACCACGACAGAATTGACAAGGAATTCCCCGACAATCAGCCAGACAACACACTACTATTTCGTGGCATCTTCGCAAGCATCAAAGGCCACCATTTTTTTTTGATAAATACAAAAAGAAGTCCTTTATACCTGTATACCACGCGCGAGGCTAAACTTTTGAAGACTACACAAACAATAAAAACTACTTTAAATTACAATAACAAATAAAAAATTTAAATCCATCATCATCATCGGGGCGAAAAGTATAGTTTGTTTGTGCCCCATGACAAATATAAAACATTTAACAATAAACCATACAAAAATATCCGTTGTAATAACATCGTCAAGCAACAAAATTAGTCAAGAGTTATAAGTTAACAGAGTAGCTGTTCAAAAGGCAGCTTTGATGTGTGAAATATATTGTCTCTTGAAGTCTGTTAATGTTGCTGCACGTTTTATGTGTATAGGCATCGAATTGAAAACATTTATACCTTTAGAAAACAACGAATTTTGTGAAGCTCCGTACAAAAAATATGGTGTTCTAACATCATCCGCGTTTCTAGTGTTATATCTATGATTATCACTTCCTCTTTCAATTCGATTACACAAATATCGAGGCAGCAAACCGTTAATTACTTTAAAAATTAACACCATTGTCAAATAAACAACTCTTTGCTTCACAGATAGCCACTGTAGGGCATCTAACAAAAAAGAGGAGGAAGTTAACCTATTGCATCTCAAGATCAAACGCATTATCTTATTTTGCAAACGCTTTAATCTCGATATTTGTGTTTGATAAGCTAAAAACAAAATGGAAGGGCAAAATTCAATGTGAAGAGAGATGACAGATTCGTACAATTGTATTTTACTAGCAAGTTAAATCGTTTTTCAATCGGCAGAGAATACCGTACTTCTTGGCTATTTTCTTGATGACATCGTCAATGTGAGAGTCAAATTTTAATCTACCATCAATTGTCTCATCATTAATTTTAACAGAAACGTCTTCGATAACTCGATTCCGAGAAATTACCATGAATTTAGTTTTACTTATGTTCAATTTTAACTGTTTGTACTTTAACTATCTACTTACAGAACGTAAATCTGCATTCAAATGTGAAACGGTCTCTTCAAGGTTTTTAGCTGCAATGAACAACACGGTATCATCAGCAAAAAGATTAATATCACAAAATCGCACGACTCGTCGCATGTCATTAATATTTAGAATGAATAAAATGGGCCCTAATACACTCGCTTGTGGTACGCCAAGGCTGTTATCCACAGGGCTCGAAACAGAATCATTAAAAGTCGTCCGTTGAGTTCTGTCAGACAAATAGCTTTCAAACCATCTGTATGCAGAACCCGAAAATCCAAAGCGCTTGATTGTTTCCAACAACAAGGGCCGAGAAATCGTTTCAAAAGCGCGTTTCAGATCCAAAAAACAGCATCAATCGTATCTTTACGCTCTACATTTTCTTTCCATTTTGCTAACACTAAATTTAATGCTGTTTCACAAGAATGACCTTCGCGATATCTCGATTGTTCCGGCGAAATCAAATTATTACTATTTAAATACGTTAACAGCTGGCCTTTTACAACAAATTCTAAATTTTTTTCTAAAGTGTACAACATGTTAATAGGACGAAACTCTTCGGCTTTAATCGTTCCAGCAACCTTTTGAATGGGAATGACTAAAAATTCTTTCCAAACTCGTGGCACGTGCCCAGTTTTCAGCGATTCATTAATTAGGTCCAGCAGGTTGTTTCCGATGACATTAAAGCAATCTTGTACTACTCTTGCATTTACGTTATCTACTCCAGCCGTTTTGTTCAAAGAAAAGCAACAAGATTTTAGATCCTCTAACGTTATTGGGTGAAAACGTTCAAAACTACAGTTAATATTTATCGGCTGTTTTATTTCGTCTGACTCATCTACTAGATCAGTGGATTGATTTTTTGACAAAATACTATCGACGAGATATTAAATCTACATGCAATGATGTCCTCTGACTGTTCTAATGTGCCATTGAAGGTTATGGATCGCGGTTTGCAATTACTAGATTTTAACAAAGATTTCAAAATTTTCCATAACTTTTTGCTGTTGTTTTGATGCAAATCAATTTTCCTCTGAATATATTCACAACGAGTTTGTTTAACGTTTTGCGAATATTTGTTACGCGCATCTTTGGACCTATTCAAAAAGCTCTGCCTATTAGTTCTTCGCCATTACTTGTACAGCTTGTCTCTTTTACGTTTAAGGCGAAAAGATCCAAACTGTACCAGCCCTTCGAGTTCTTTACTAAAACAAATTTATTTTCGACTAGTTTATTGGTACATATTTTTAAGACGTCTGTCAAAACACCTGATTTCTGATCTGGAGAACCGGTATTTGTTTGAAAATTTCGAAACGACCAGCGGAGTCGAATTGAGGTTCCTGATGATTTCGTCGTGGGTCGTCTACCGACCAATTAAGCTCGTGTGTCCGCTAAGGCCTGCCTTTCGAGGTAACCAAACGGAGGGGAGTGAAGTTCGCAAGTCAGTCGAACGACCTGAAAGTCGCCCAAAACTGTCGTAGAAACCACCATTACGCTACAAACCCCGGTGGTAACACTGACAATTTATTTTCGTAAATTAGCTTTCACTCGTTTCGTAAACATGGATTTTGTACACAGAACAAATGTTTCGTAAATTGTATGATACATTCATATGGCTTGTCATCTAACAAAATGCTATCATTACGCCTTTTTGTACAATGCACAAAAGGAATTTCGTGAAGAACAGCCAATCGCTGCTTCTCTTCGATCGTACTCATAAATGTTAGTGTTCCTTCTGGGATGGCCAGGAATCATTAATTTATCCCAAAATAGAATTTAAAGCGCTGTCGAGAGTTAGAACCTCATGCACATTTATCAAATAACTTAAGTAGCTTCTTAAAAAGTACAAATCGTCAATTAACGTACGTAGGACCGAACCCGAACCGAGAGTTAGTAGTTTGTTTTAAGTCCTCGCACAGTGAAACGGAAAGGTACGTGAAGCCGGGTCGTAAGGGAAACCGGGCTGCTATCTCGAGGGAACGGTTATTCCGGACGCTCTCGACGATTCCAAATCGGAAGTCATCCGTCCAGTCGCCACTCCCTGCGCACCTTTAATTCGGCCATTGCACACGAGCTCACGCCACCATCTTGTGGGAAAGCGACCGCCCACTGGTAATCCGCCGTTCACTCAACGACATCAGGATATCTACGACGTCAACACGGTCGAACAAGTCGTCGTCGTCGTCCCTTACACCTTACCCGGGGAAGAAAAACGTTTCAGCATACGCCGGAAAACCCTCCCTCTTCAGCACGCCGCCACACCCCAGCCATCGCTTCAAAATCCTGCGCAGGTACGTGAAAACATTTTTATCATGGCCATGAGTAGTTTCCCATTCTAAGTAAGTACAGAATCCCGTCCAACTTGAATGCATTAGTTTGTGAAATAAAGAACTGAATTAGAAGATCTAACAGCCAATTGATTTCTTTTACAGCAATTCCGAGGGGACCTACTGTTCTATGGGCAAAAACTTCGCTAAATTTTCTCAGCACTAGCTCTGGACAAGATTTGCCGTGTGGGATGGTGTTCCATTTTGCTATTAACCGTAACGGTCATTTGTCATACATTGACTGGGCATTTGGTTTAACAACTTTCTCCAAAACTTCCGGTTTATAATAAATAGCGTTAACCTTAACGCATTTTACAATAAAAATGAGCAATTATATCACTCTGAAACATGGCCTACGGCGCAATTTTGAACCGTGGAACGTTCTTGTCGCTATCTGGCACACTTTTCGACATAGAAGCCCACAATCTATTGTTCTGCACGTTGTGGAACTGCTGCAGGACAATTTTCCAAACCTCCAACAAACGTCCATTATTAATTTGTCAATTGATTGCCAGTACAATTAATCCACAGCTTTGAAGGCAACACTGCTTGCCATACGGGTCTTGCAAACGATTGTGTGAGATTAACCGAGGTTGAGCTGAACTGATAGGGTAACGGGATGTAACGTTAGCCAAGCTCCTTCATTCGGCCTTTTTACCAAATATGTCATGTATTCAGCTATAATCAACAAAATCACGTTGCTTTCATGATGATCAATTTATTTCAAAGTAATTGAGATATTATTAATCAATTTATAGACATCATGACTTTACTGGTTAAGCTGAAAAGATTATCTTCACGATCTTCGGATGATAAATTTAGCTAAATTGAACCGATGAACCAAATTATTGCACCCTACATGTACAGAAAATAGCCACACGTTATAAACTAGCTGTTAACGTATTTAAAATAACAATCATTTAACACGAAAACCGTAGACCCAATGTAAGACACATATTTTTTCTTTGATCCCAACTATGGCCTGTTATATTAATATCGTAGTAAAAATGTTGTTATTGGTAAAATTTCCAATGGATATCTATGAGTTTTGGATGTATATTTAAATACGTCTCATTTAAGCACAAATCATAGGAACACATTCTGTGTAGAGTGAATAAAAGTGTTTTCATTAAAGACTGACTGATAAATTACATGTAAAAATCATTTTAGTGTTTAAAAGTAGTTTTATTTGTTGTGTTGAGAAATTTTGTGCTGGATAGAGCGAATACGAATAATAGAAAAAAAAACCACATGAAGACTCCATTTATTAATAAATCTATCGAATGGGACGAAGTTGCATCCATGAATAGACCCGATTTGGTGCTTATAGACCGACATTAAATCCATATCCCTCGATAGTTTCTGACATTATTTAATGAGTTGTGTTACTTTTCGTGATACATACTATCAAACATCTTATTAAACTTATCCAAGCGAGTGTATAGCTAGATAAAAATCGCTTACAGCTAATTACTTCATGAGTTATAATAAAACATGTAATCGATCGTTGCATATTAGGCTGAGTCAAGCGACACGTACCCTATGTAAACCACGCAAAATGGTTTACCATATTTTCAAGTGACATTAAATTGATGACTTTTGTATTGTGCTTCAAGAATGTATGAACAGGTGGCAATTTATTCAGAATCTTCTTGCCTTTCCTACATACCTTTTGGGGTTTAACGCCCACCATCAGTTGAATGTTTTATTAACATCTTGGCAGTTCTAGATGAGGAACTACCGCAGACTGTATACATTATTTTTACGATTAATAATAATTGTCGACGAAAATGATACTCTACGCACAGTAAAATAAAGAAACTGAACAAACAGGCAAGGTCCTACACTTGATCAGAAATTGAACCCAGTCGCCTTTAGCGTAGTCTTGCTTTGAAGTTGTGCCTTCACCATCGACTGAGCAGGTCCCATAGCATTTGCACATTTGAATGTAATTTTGCACAAATTACTATTTCCATTTGGTACAAAGTTCCAACTCCCATCGAGATACCGGCAAAGCGCCAGCATGCACGGCTGTCATAAACAGTTTATGTTGTTTCGTTTTATACCCTTGTGCCAGAGGATTACTTCAACACATGTCGTCGTTGATATCCGTTCTATCACAAAACTTCTGCCATGCTTTGCAGTTTACTAATTCAATGTAGGGGGGTATGCAGACAGAAGTAACGGAATTTTAAGCTAGAGTTAAGGGACTGTTTATGGTACAACGGTGTTTGAATCGGGAGTTCAAATGTCAGTGGTTGGTAGATCGTTGACGAAATAAAACACGATTATGACCTGCTTACTTAGATATTGATTTTCTAGAGTTGGTTAAGATATGACAACAAAATATGATGAAACTCAACTTTTAATCTAAAAAGTTTGCATGGAATGCATCCGTATATGCAACAAAATTGAATTTTGCGATAAATTGTGTAAATCACCTACTTTTATCGTCACTTTCATTACGTATGAATACCAGTAATGGATTGATCAAATGGAGAACCAGCTGCTTTGGTACTGTTAAATATTCCCAGCAAGCAATTTTTAAACCTCTCATTCTATATATTCTACCACCGAAACACATCAAAGAATAACATTATGTGATAACGAAATTGAACTTTAATTTTATTGCAGGTCAACTATTAAGTCATCCTGTTATGTCATACTTTTCTTAAAATAAGTCACATGCACTTAGAAATGCACCTAATATCCTACAATATAACGGACGGATTATAATACAGTTTAATTGAAACGATAGCTCAATAAAACAAGGACTACCGGTTGTGGTACGTTCATTTATAAGCAGTTACAGTCAATTACTAAACAGGGTCAGGAAAGATGTTCGTTATTGATGGTTTAATCATAAACAAACATATTTATTTATTATATAACGTTGTACTTAAGAGAAATGTTGGTGAACTAATGAAGAAGCTAAATTTACATCAATGACTCCTAATCTGTTTTATACACACGCTCTCTACCGCTATGGGAAAACGTAAACAATAGACATCAGTTCTTGAACAGATAAAGACTGGACCCGGAAAAAATGAGACACACAAAAATGATCACCAAAAATTCATTTTAAATCGAATACTTCTCAAATTTTCAGGGATTTAATAACTATAAATTAGCTATGATTTATTTATTGAATTTCCTCCCCCAAGCTGAATGCTCGAAAATTTCTCTTAACATTGCTCATGAGATCTTGGGCGAGGGTTTGTCCATCTTCCTTACACAATTTCTCACAGTTTTTCTTCAAAGCTTCATCGGTTTTGAATGTTTTTCCGCTTTTCTTCAACTTTTTCTTCATTATTCTCGTACGCTGTCGGCAAAGGCTCCAGCGTTCTGGGGTTCATCTTCCGGATTGCTAAGGACTTCACGGACATCTACTGCCTCAAATCGTTGTACTGCTCCTTGTGTCGTTCTATATTAGAGTATTGCTCGGTTGTGTGGACTCCCCATTACTACAACGGTATCGTTAGAGTAGAGGCTGTTCAACGACGGTTTTTGAGATTTGCGCTTCGTAAACTACCGTGGACGGATCCCTATCGTTTGCCAAGCTACGAAAGCCGTTGCCATCTGATTAACCTGGAGACCCTGTTAGTCCGTAGAGATACAGCCAGGGCTTTGTTAATCGCAGACATCTTGCAAGGCCGCATCAACTGTTCTGATCTGGAGCAAATCAACATCAACGTGCAACCCCGAGCCCTGTGGAATAGTTCGATGCTGCGGTTACCTCCACAGCGAAATAATTACAGTATGTTTAGCACAATTGGCGGTTTACAAAGACTTTTTAATATGGTTTCCGCCTTGTTTGATTTTAACGTGACTCGCCAGATGCTTCGTCGTAAGTTTAGTCATTTTTTTAAAGACCTGTCTAATTCGCATCGATAGTGTAATTTTTAGTTTGTTTTATGTCATGACCATTAATGTACCGTTCTAGTTTAGCTTTAAGGAACATCATTGGGATTTGTACATAATCTGTTGATGAATAGAAATAAATATTATCGCCCAGAACTTTTCGATCGGACGAAGTTCTGGTGTATTTGGCGGGTTCGCCTCCTTCGGGACCACATTAACGCCTTTTGCTTCGTACCAATCCATTACAGACTTGGCGTAATGGCACGAAGCGAGATCCGGCCAGAAAAGCGTGAGACCACGGTGAGAGCGGAGGAAGGGCAGCAAGCGCTTCTGCAAGCATTCCTCTCGATAAATCTGCCCGTTTATGGTGCCGGTTGTAACGAACGGCTTGCTGTACCGTCCGCACTCACAGATCGCCTGCCACAACAGGTACTTCTTCGCGAATTCGTCCGTCTTTCTCTTACGGAACTTTTCCGGAACCTCCATGCGGGACGTACCGACAAAAAACTCGAGGCCGGGGATTTGTTTGGTGTCCACCTTGATATATGTCTCGTCGTCCCTGACGAGACAGCTTGGCTTGACCAGCCACTCACGGTATAGCTTCCGCGCACGCAATTTGGCCACCGTGTTTTGCTTGTCAGTATGGTTTGGCACCTTCCTGACCCTTAAAACACGTAACCCAGCCCGCTGCATGGTCTGCTGGACGAACCACTTCGATGAATTGACCTTTTTGACCACGTCTTGGGTGAAAAGGTTCGGGTTAATCTTAAAGTACTGCCTTATCTTCCGCGATCCATCTGTGCGACTGACCAGGATTATCGCCCAAGATTTGCTGGCGTAGCTCTTCTTGTTTCGAATGCATCTTGAAAACAACTTGACAGATCACGATAAAATTTTGCACACATTTTCGAATGCATCTTGAAAACAACTTGACACATCACGATAAAATTTGGCTAAGCATAACACTAGTACTACCCGAAATTTCTTTAATTTTTACCCACGCAGTAAAAAGTTACACCCAAAACAAAGTGTCTTTATAGCATCACAGGCTTTCTTTAAACTAGCGGTTAGAAGATTTAGCGAAGTGTGCTTCATCAACGCGTGAAATATTTCGCAGACTGATGAACGTATGTCTGTTCATTGTGTAAAATCAATTTTTGAAGATACTACAAGCTTTTTGATCAATGATGGAGTCGAAAGAAGAGCAAATGCGAAAAGCAATTGTGTGCGGTCGCAATGGAAATCCGGATCGGTCAGTAAGAAAACTTGCAAAAAAACTTGGTTTTCCTGCAAGCACTGTCCATAACGTTCCAAAATCTTTCGTTTGAAAACAGCCAGGAAGGCTGGGAGCAGAACAAAAACCGATCTCAGAAACCACCAGAAGGACGCGAAGGTGAAGCAAATATTGCAGAAGAGACCAGATCTTTCGGTACGTACTGTGGCTAGAAAAATAAAAATGTCCCCAAATTTCGTGCGTACATCCAATCATCGCGAATATTTGACGAAGTTTTCCTGTGTGATAATGGACGATGAAACTTATGTGCTGAAAGACTTTAAGCAGCTTTCCGGAATGTCTTATTATACTGCCATGCAACGGAACGGCGTAGATGAGCATTTCAGGACGAAGAAAAAGGCCAAGTTTCCCAAAAAATATTTGGTTTGGCAGGCAATATGTAGCCGTGGTCGAGCAAGCCAAAGCTCCATCACTACCGGAACGGTAAACAAGGAAATATACCGTGAAGAATACCTAAAGAAGCGATTGTTACCATTCCTACGCAGCCATGATGCTCATACGCTATTCTGGCCTGATTTGGCATCTTGTCAGTACGCCAAAGATGTTTTGGAATTGTATAGAGCGAACGGAGTTCATGTTGTACCGAAAGAGGCAAATTCACCTAACTGCATGGCGTTGCGACCTATCGAGCGGTATTGGACTCTCGTGAAGAGAGAACTCTCTTAATATAAACAACAAGCTACAACTATAGAAAATTTTTGAAAATCTTGGACAAAAACAGCTAAATCGGTTGCAGAGAAGTCTGCACAGACCCTGGCTGAAGTAAACTCAAAAGTTCGTAGTTTCTTCATGCAGCCTAATTAAGTAACTGTAATTAGTTTTAAGATGACTAATAATGCAATATTAAATGAATAAAAAATGCATCTTGGATTGAATTACCAGCAAATTTGTTTTATTCCAAATTTAATCTGTCCAGATTTTGTCGCGAACAAGGCTGTATACAGACTCTGGGCTCGACAGTGGATCAGATGGAGTTGACAATGGGATTTCAACCATAAGAGTTTAAAGGCCATTCATCTTTGCTATATCCCAGTCTGCTACGGAGCACCAATGGCTTTGACTTTACAGCAGCACGAAACGTGAACCGATTCTAGAGCATTTCTCTGCCAAATGAGCAAATGACTGAACTCGACCCTCTCCGATTTGGATGAAACTTTGCACATGTCTTCGGAATTGGTGATGATGGATTTTCCACGGGTTAGGGTAATTTTTTGACTCAAGACATTTTTTTCAAAAAGGCGTACGTGTTTTGTCATGCGTATTTTTCAAAAAATCATAACTCGAAAACCGTTGGTTGTAATAAAATTGCGTCTGGGAAGAAGTAATAGTTAATTAATTTGACTTTATGAAAAAAATATATAAACTGTAAAAAAAAAATTTTTTCTTCAAAAAATATCAAAAATTAAACTTAAAAATCAATTAGCAAATCTGTCCAACGTACGATTTTTATAATTTTTTTTTTCAAAAAGGCTTTGAGTCATAAGAAGAAGAATAGAAGTTGTTCTACGATGGAGCAACTTAAGATAAAAAAGTTCTTAGAAGTAATAATTTTTTTTTTTTCTAATATGTTGTTTTTGCATAAAAAACCATATTTTAATAATATTATACGATTTTTCTAGTGGTTTTAAACAAAAATGCCCTTGGTGAGCAACATTCTAAATGTATCCGTTTTCGAGATAATTTGAAATTATTGTCGAAAAAATAGCTTTTTCCATGAAAATATCCCTTTTTCAAATGTTAGTCGTGATTGTCCATCTGCAAAAGTATTCTTTTCAAATTGCACATAAAATTTTCTACAATATACCTTTTATTACCGAGAATACTAGACAAACTGATTCCTGATATTTACTGTAGGTAACACGACAAAATTTGCTGCTTTTACTAACAGTATATTATGAAAACCTAACCCGAAACAAAAATAATTAGTATTCATGTTAGTGTACAAGCGTATTTTGTTCAGGTAGAAACATAATGTATTCAATTAGCTAAACTGTTTATACCAGTAATAATACAATTGTTACGCCCATATATACCTATTCATGCATTCCCTTTGGTGTTGACAGAAAACATAATTTACATGCATACCCCTGCACATACCAATATTTCAAAAAAGTACCTAAAGTGCGTACCTAGTACGTATAAAAAGGATTACATTAAAAAGTCATGACATCAGTTTAACAGTGTCTTTCATAAGTAGCGTAAAGTGTAAAACGATTTGAAATGGAACTCGAAACAAAGCATTGTTGTAAACCTTTTCGTGAAATCGGGAGACGGTGTTCCCCTTAACTTAGAAATTTAACTGATAAGTTAATTGAAAAACTTGTATCCATGCAGTGTACGGTCCATTTGGACACGTCATTAAGAATTTTTGATTCATGTCGGTTATAATCGTATCGTCGTAATCCTGTCGAAAGAGTGGAGCAACCAGAAAACGGTGGACATGACGAAGCACCAACCACATCACGGAACGATTTGGAGGAAATACCATCGGCAGCTTCAATTACCTCGGCATCTTCTCAGGACAGTGACCTACCGGATTATTCCAGGATACACAACATTGAGTTATTCAATAATGGAATTGCAGGAATAAATGTGTCTCCGATATCCATTAGAGAATTTAAAAACGATAAATACCGTCGGCAAAAATTTGCCGAAATTGTAGCAGGTATTAGAAAATATCTATTCAGCTTACCACCACAAGAAGAAGTCGAAAAGTTAGCTACATTGAAAACAAAGGTTGTGGAATATGATGAAATTATTTCCAAATTGAAAGAAAAATTCATAGAACCAGATTGTTCGAGAATAGATAAAATACGTATATTAACAGTTTTGCCTAGTTCGTGGACGATTCAGCAGATAACGAGCAAATTTGAAACAAACAAATACCTTGCATTACAAGCAAAAGAATTGGCAGCCGAAAATGGAGTATTGGCTACCCCCAACGACAGATCGGGGAATCGTTTCAATCCGGATATAAAGAATCAAGTGATACAATTTTTTGACGAGGACGACATCAGCAGAGCCATGCCGGGACAAAGAGATTATGTCTCTGTAAACACTAATGGTAAGCGTCAACAAATTCAAAAACGGTTATTACTTTCATCACTTAGAGAAACTTTCACTCGAATTAAAGAAGTCAGTGAACATAAAATTGTATTTAGTACTTTTGCAGCATTACGACCAAAACATTGTAAATTGCTAAATGCTTCAGGTTCTCACAACGTTTGTGTTTGCGCAATTCACGAAAATATTGATTTAATGCTTCACAGTTTAAAAAAATATTCATTCAACACTGATTGTAATCAACATTTTGAGAAGTTATTGTGTAATTCATCATCAAGATCAAAATATTGTTACCTCCGTGAATGCGAAAATTGTCCCACGCTGTCAGAATTTGAGATGAGATTTTTAAAAGAACTTGAGAAACATAACTTGTCTGAGATATCGTTCGAACAATGGATTACAACTGATAGATGTAATTTAGAAACGCTATTAAAACCTGTCGATGAATTTGTTGAATATTTTAGCGAGAAATTAGAAAAACTATTAACTCATGATTATATAAAAACAAAGCAATCTAAATTTTTAAAAGATACAAAGTCTTCATTAAAAGAAGGAGAAGTAGTTATTATTTGCGATTTTGCAGAGAATTATTCATTTGTACTTCAGGATGCTGTTCAAAGTCATTATTGGAACAATGATCAGGCTACAATTCATCCGTTTGTTATTTATTATATGGAGTCAGGAATGCTTAAAAATCTAAGTTTTGTTGTAATATCAGAAGTTCTAAGACATGATACAGTTGCGGTACAAGTATTTATTTCTAAATTACTAACGCATTCAAATCAACTTATGAATATAAAAAAGGCCATTTTTATGTCTGATGGGGCTGCTTCCCAATAATAAAATAGAAAATAGCCTCTGCAAGTTTAAAGAGAAATACAACATTGATTCTGAGTGGCATTTTTTCGCAACTTCACATGGTAAGGGACCATGTGATGCAATTGGCGGCACATTAAAACGAATGGCAACAAGAGCAAGCTGAACATCCAATAACAAGTGCGAAAACTTTGTATGATAGGGCTATTAAGAGAAATCAAGAAAATTTCACAAAAATATCATTTTGCTATGTTTCACAAGAAGAATATGAAGAGGGAGCTGCAGAATGGGGTGGTAGTTATCAGCAAACAAAAATGATTCCTGGTACACAGAAATATCACTCCTTCATTCCAGTTGCCGATAACAAAATCGCTGCGAAAATATTTTCAACTGACGAAATACTGAGTTTTCATAATATATATAGGAATGTTAGGAAATAGTGTTTGTAAAAATGTAAATACAATTTTTTTTAAAATAGTAGAAAAAATAAATAAATCATGTATGAACAAAAAAAAACTCAAAATTTTTATTTGGTAATTAAGATTCGTTAATTTCGTTAATTAAGAAGATGTTCAATGTTCTTGGTGTCTAAAGAATAGTTGTTAAAAATTTTATGCACAATTTGAAAAAAATACTTTTGAAGATGGACAATCACGACTAACTTTTGAAAATGGGATATTTTCATGGAAAAAGCCATTTTTACGACATTACTTTCAAATTATCTCGAAAACGGATACATTTAGAATGTTGCTCACCAAGAGCATTTTTGTTAAAAACTACTAGAAAAATCGTATAATATTATTAAAATATGGTTTTTTATGCAAAAACAACAAATTGAAAAAAACTTGAACTTTTCTTACTTCAAAGAACTTTTTTATCTTTAGTTGCTTCATCATAGAACAACTTCTTTTCTTTTTCTTATGACTAACAATCTTTTTGGATTTTTTTTTAATATAAATCGTACATTGGACAGTTTGCTAATTGATTTTTAAGTTTAATTTTTGATTTTTTTTGAAGAAATTTTATTTTTTACAGTGTACATATTTTTTTCATAAATAAAATAAATAAAAATAATTTTTTCCCACACACAATTTTATTATAACAAACAGTTTTTTAGTTATTATTTTTTTAAAAAAACACAGAAAAAAAAACAAACCCCTTTTAAAAAAAAATGTCTTAAAAAAAAAATTCCCCTACCCCCCCAAAAACCCCCCCCCCCCAACCCCAAAACATGTGCAAAGTTTCATCCAAATCGGAGAGGGTCGTGCAAGATATTGACTTTTTCTGGCTGATTTCATCTGGAAACGCTCTACATTATCTTTATTGGTTTATGCTACACGCTAAGAAAAAAGTACCCAAAATTAAGTTTTTTTCACCCATCTCGCATGTTTTGTGCATTAAGTTAAAATTAGGTATAAGATGAAAACTCAATTTTGGGTTATTACATTTCAAATAGCAATGGGTAAAATTTACCTAATTTTGGGTACTTACATTTCAAGTATCAATGGGTAAAATTTACCTAATGAATTATCGAAATAAATGGGAGAAATTTTCTTAACCATAAGGAATGGAATATATAAACATAGATGCTTAATGATCATTTTATTCGAACAGAATATTAAAACACACGGACAAATAGTTAAATTGTTTATTTTTATTTGTCAATATTGGTGCAATAAAACACCTCATAAATACGTTGGCAATCCATAAGTAATAGCGTTGCTAACAATGCTGCCATTTCGTGGATTTGGATGGTTATCCGATAACCTAAAAGAATCGCGACGAACAAATAATGCGTTCATAGTCGACCAGACTAACAAATAAATGACAATCGTCAACACCGCCGACGGGTGCTATGATTTTCAACCAAAATTAAGTTGAAAATACTCAACCGTTCAATGCGCGAAGAGAACGGGATGGTTGAGTTTCTTCAACTTAAAATTGAGTTGTTTTGGTCTTCAAATTAAAATATAAACAAATTAGGTTTGGAAATACCAGTTTACAATAGTTAATGGTCCTGATTAAATTTTCAAACATTGTTGATAATATACATAGATCTATAAGCATATAACCAACAATATAACGAGTGACGATGTTGTAATTCACGACACGACGGCAGGTGCGTGCCAATTAATTTTTTTTAAATTGGAGTAAAATATCGAACATAAAAAAAACTTAAATTTGAGTATATCTATCATTACTGACTAGATGGGTGAATTCTACCTACTTAATTTTTTTTTATTCACCCAACTGGTAACTTCACTTGACAGAACTCAACGTTGAGTTTTTTTTTACTTAAATTTGGGTACTTTTTTCTTAGCGTGTAGGAAAAAAAAAAAAAAAAAACAAATATATTTTTTTTTATAAAAAACCCCCGATATTTATTCCCAACCCCCCCCAATTTAAAAAAAAATCCCCCTTAAAAAAAAAAAAACATTTTTCCCCCAAAAATTTCCCCCCCCCCCCCGAACCCCCCAACAAATTACCCCCATAAAACGAAAGATCGATTTTGGAAGAGAGCCATGTTTCACAAATAGTGAATGCATCACAACCGGTATTGTGCGCTAAAAATTTGAAAGATTCCAATTCAGGAATAGGACTTTTACAATTCCACTGCAAAACAGTGATCAAATCCCCGACCTAATTTGGAAAGTTATCTATCGAATGACATGATTCCGGCAAGGATTCACAGTTCACAGGGTCAGACATTTCGACGTGCTTGAAGATACAGGCCAGTCGATGAAAGGCAGTCGACAGTGTCATCAAATGAGAACAGCCCAGTCGATGAAGGAGCTTCTGTTCTAAAATTGGTACATCAGGGGTTTTGGATGTCCCCGGAAGAGATGGAAAGTCCTGGGTGTAGTTAGTACTACGGAAACCAGGAGGAATTGGATTTTCCTTTTTTCCACCTTTCCTTGAAATGGACAGGCTGATTTGGGGATCCTGCTCAGCAACTCTCCGTGGGCGGACGCGTCTTCGCTTCCGTTAAGCACCTTCCAGAATACTGACTGATGTTCCATCTTCAGCCAAATCAAAGTCAGACTCGTCATCTGACAGGGAAGTAAAGGGATTTGTTTAGGTATTGGCTGATGGGGAGGCTTTTTGCACAATTTCTGCGAAAGTCTGCCTGGAACGCTGTTTTAGCGAGCGTTCTAATTTTTCCTCGCGTTGTTTGTATGCCGGGCACGACGAGAGAGCGTGAGGTGGAGTTCCCTTGCAGAAAGCGCATTTTGTTGAGTTGTCTGCGCAGGCGCCATCCTCATGTTTCTCCCCGCATTTGTAGTGTAGCGTTCCTTATTGCCGAAATAGGAGGTCGTATGACCCATCTGCTTGCATTTTTGACAGATCATGACACGAGGTACGAACAACCGTCGAAGTTTTGCCAAGCCAACGTTTTAAGGGAGGGCTGATCCAGAGAAGGTCACACGAAACAAGTCTGAAGGGGTAAACTTATTTTCACCTAGTTTGCCTCCTCACATCCAGTATCTTCACTGGAGAAAGCATAGAGTTCTTAAGTCGACCAATTTCAGCAAGATCTCAGGGGTCAAACTCACTTCGGTGACCACACCTTAAATTTCAATACTCCGAAATGGGATATACACTCTATACTCGAGTTAAGGAGCTGAGAGACCAATCTCAATAGCCTGCCTAAGGTTGGACACAACGACCCGAACTTTATTGGGTCTCACTTTAAATATTTCGGTCCAGGCCAAGTATCGCTTCGTCAGATGATCTGAAATCTGATAAACATTTAGAGGTTTCGATTTAGGCTGAAAATAAACTACCCATGGACCAGCTGAATCAAATGGACAGGCTCGCGATCGGGCGACTTTGGGAGGCACCTCAACATTTGGTGCTATAGATGAACCCGTGCGAGCTTTAAACGATCAACCACTGAAACAAAGACAACACAGATACAAAACTAATGCTAAATACAACACTACAAAATGAAATTACAATCTAGAGAAAAAGAGAAACAAAAAACTTATCTCAAAACGTTTCATTTAGCTGCTGCCACTGCTGCCGGGTTACGAACGTTCATGAGGTGTGAAGCGCAACGAGTGTGATGCGATATACCGTTACAGCCGATGAAATGGAACGGATAGATTCTATCACTTGATGGGCTCCTGGTGTGCGTTACCACGCAGAGATGCTGTGCAAAACGGCTTGACGACTGCTTATTGCAATTCATTACTTACCGTTGTTGCACTGTTTAAACCACAGATTTTCTTATTCAGAAAAAAAAAACTTGACCACAACAGTGGAAGTTATAAATTTGTATGATAATTTTTTTATGTTGACGTCCGCGTGTTTTGTTTTGGAACTTCGCTTGCTTCGTTTCGATTTGATTGGAGTTTATTCAGCTCGTTCGACGTTCCAAAAAACCTACAGTGACAATCACAGGGTGAGTGGTTATTCCTGTCAGTATTTTTTTTTTTAAACATTAGTAGCTTCGATTGAAGGAAAAAAAAGGCATTTTTATTTCTTGAATATTTATCCTCCAGCTATCTGCACTGACTTTTTGTACAAATTCAGAGTGTGACATTCGGCGTTTAAACTTGCCATTCTATACTTAGTTTACTCAAAGGAATGCAAAACTGTGGTGCAAGTTGTTGCAAGAAATGTGTCAAATACTTCGGAAAGTCATATTTGAAACGAGGATATGCTATAACATCTCTTTCTAGGTTTTTATGCTTCCCTACTGCACAAAACGGAGAAAAATATGGAAACGTATGTCTTTTGGAGAAAATTCAAGCTTCGTGAAAAATATGTTTGCTACAAATATCATGCATGATAAAAGTAATTAAAGCCGTGAAAGCACGTAAGTATTTTTTAACAACCCGTTATAGTAATGACAATACTTGTTTAGGAATATAATTTACTGTGAATAATAATCATAGGGATTGATCACTTCTGCTATCAGCTATTTTTCCTTTTTCGACATACCCTTAATGTTTGTAAGACTAAGTATTTTGGTATCTGTGACTGCCGTCCTGGATCCTGGAGTTATTAAGTTTCAAAATCTGATCACTTTACGTGACGCTCCCTTTTTTTCATTCGTACAGCATACAAAACCGTTGTCCGCGTCAAAATATGTGGAATTAACATAAAACCAATTTAAACCAACATAAATCGTTTTATTATTTGAATCCAATCCAACAAACATTTGAAACTATCAGCTCAATTCTGTCGCTTCCGAATGAAACTACGAAAACCACAAACCAGATTATTTCCCACGCTCTGGGAGTTATCTTATACGGGCAGTTAAGCCATGCATTAATTTTCTATGTTCAGCTCATCTCGAAACTTTTCGTGAGAACATCCGACGCCATAGTAACTGGTATCATGCTAAGGTTCGTCACGGCCAGCAAAAGTTTATTTTTGGAGGTTTTCCCTGTATTTGTCACACAGCCCAAACACCGACCCGAACTCGAGCTGTGGCAGTCAGTGTTCACCTACTAGTTCCAATGAAATACTTTGCTCGTGCTACATCGCAGCGAGGAGGCAAAACGATGGCGTCGTTAGCGATAGGAACAAATTAAATATTAATCAGAAAAAAGTTTTCCACTTCGGACTGGTCCTTGCAGATGTTTTCCTCGTCGGGTGTCTCCCTCAGTACACTGAAACATACTTCATGTATGGTTGAAATATCTAACGTGCGATTTCCTAGTCTTTTTGCTAGGTCTCCAGGAGTGGATGTTTTGTGAATTAGTTGTTTAGCGATAATTTTGTTTTGAGGCTTTTGGTTTTCAATTTAAATGTTCTAAATCCCGAATGATACTTTTTGAGCATCATTTACCATTTTTTTAAAGTAGTACTGTGAAGTTAATGCCAGAACACTACAATGGGACATGTGCTGCAAAAATAGTTGGTAAAAAATTATTGTATTAGTACACAAAAAAAACATGTAATTTTCTAAAACCGTTCACCACGGAACAGTGGCGCTTTAAACTTTATGCATGTGGTAGTAAGCGTTATGATTGAACCGGTTCTGTTTTCAACGTAGAGCTACGTTTCGCTTCTCTATACTGGGCGTCGTTTGGAATTTTCAAAAAGCAGAGCTGTGGAAAAAATTATTGAAATTTTGCTAAATTTGCATGGATTGCAATTTTAATTATATTTGTCGATGTGAAATTTGTAAAATTTGTTTAGAATAACGTTAACAATTGATTGCAATTGATAAAACGGTTGTAAATTGATCAAATATTCCAGTAAACCAGTCAGGTGCATATATAGCATGATGTCATTGACGAATGATTGAACAGGAGGGTACTAACCATGCGTCAATATAGCAGTCTCAGTCAATCAATGCTACCGTGTTGAGCAGTTCAGTTCAGTTGGAGGAGACTGCCAGCTTTGCTATGTACAATGAAATTCAAAGCGCTGATTGTAAACTTCTAGCTTCTTGTTCCGTATATGTCGCCGAATTAGCGGCAACATAATTTACGCTAGAAATGATTCCCTCACTTATACCGGATGAGCACTTCATATTCACGAATAGGCTCAGTTTCTTAGAGGCTGTTCGCTTTTTGAGGCCGATCAATTTTCATTATCACCTTTTTGTGTGTACCATCTAATTGTTTGATTCTGGGCAATAAGAGAGCAGACTTTCTTGTAAAAATGAGTGCTATGGAAGGCGATAGCTATGATCGACCAATCTCCTTCAATTATTTTTTGCTTATGTTCTATCACCAATCACTCGTCAACTGACAGCATAAATGGAATAAAGGTAATTTGGAGCGATAACAACATTCTATCATCCCGGAGGGGTAGAAAAAATCTTGCTTTAGGGAGATGGATATGGGTCGAGACTTATTCAGCCTTTGACTCTTCTGTGGGTTGAAACTTAATTTGTGTGATGTCTTGCCTCATGTCGTATCATTATTCTTTAAGCCCTTACTTAAACCGTGTTTGGCTGAACGACAGCAATCTCTAGAAATATGGACAAGGTTACCAAGATTCGAATCAAGTGTACCGATTTGAAACAGTTTAGATATGTGGTTTTTACTAAAATAATGTTATGATTTAACGCTTTGGAATTAAAATATACGTGCTTTATAGACCATACTTTTATACACCATTTTCTCTTTCTTTCCATTAAATTTTTGTGCCCATAACGATTTTCACCGTTTGTTGCATTAGAATTCAGTTTTTTTTCTCCTCGCAATTATTTTTGACGCAGTGATGATCGTTTTTTAGCTTCTGAAGAAGAAAACGCACAGTTTAAGCAGTGCAATTAGGAAAAATAATAAATGGCAGTTGGCAAGTGATAAACCATTTTGCACCGCTTCTATGCGTGGTCGTGCACACCAGCACTCCATCAAGTGTTAGTGTTCATCCGTTCATCTGCCAACTACCACCGAACGGCATCATCATCATCGTCATCATTATCATCGTCGTTGAGCTCCTTTTCTAGCCGGTACACGCGGCCACACATCTTCTATTGGAAGCAGCAGATCACTAATACATATAAGATAAGTATTTGTTTCTCTCTCCTGAATACCTTGTAATTTTATTGTGTATGTTTGTATTTAGTTTTAGTTTGTTTATGAGTCTTTTTATTAAATATCTACTTGTGTTAGTGGTTGAGCTTCTGAATCATGAACCGCCGAATAAAAAAGTAACTCAGAAAGTACCATGATCGCAAGCCTATTCAGCAGATTCAGCTGGTCCATGGGTTGTCTATTTTTAGCACAAAATGAAGCCTCTCAATGTATATCAGATCACTGATGATCTGACAAAACAATTCTCGGTCGTGACCAAGATAATTAAAGTAAGACCCAATAAACTTCGGGACATTGTGTTCAACCTCAAGCAAGCTAATGAGATTGCTGTCTCTCAGCTTTTTACACTTGAGTAGAGAGTGTTTACCCCAGCTTGGCAAAACGTCGACTACCTGTACGGTTGTTCGTACCTCGGGTCATGATTTGCCAAAAATGCAAATAGATGGGACTTACGACCTCCCATTGCGGCAATAAGGCACGCTGCTCCAAATGCGAGGAGCAGCATGAGGATGGCGCCTGCGCAGAATGTGCTTTCTGTAAGGGAACTCCTCCTCATGCTTTCTCGTCGTGTTCGGCGTACAAACTACGCGGGGAAAAACTAGAACGCTCGCTAAAACAACGTTCCAGGTAATCTTTCGCCGAAATGGTGAAAAAAGCCTCCCCATCAACCAATGCCAATTAGAATCCCTTTGCTCCTCTGTCAGATGACGAGTCTTACTTTGATTTAGCTGAAGAAGGAACATAAGTCATTATTCCGGAAGGCGCTTCACGGAAACAAAGACGCGTCCGCCCACGAAAAGTTGCAGAGCAGGAGCCCAGATTTAGCCTGCCCATTTCAAGAAAAGGTGGAAAAAAGGAAAATCCAATTTTACCTGGTTTTCGTAGCACTAACTACCATCAGGACTATCCATCTCTTCCGGGGACATCCAAAACCCCTGATGCCCCGATTTTAAGAACAGAAGCCCCCTCTACGGGGCAGTTCTCATTTGATGACATAGTCGAAGGTATTTTCAAGTACCTCGAAATGTCTGACCCTCTTAAAAGCGCAATGCCTCCCATAGTGAAAAGTTTTTTGAAGCAAATGAAAAAAGGGGCCCCTCCTTGCAGCAATCATTTCGTTTGATGGATAATTTTCCAAATAAGGTCGGCGATTTGATGACTGTATTGACTGCAGTGGACTTGTCGAAGTCTTGTTCCTAAATCATTGTGAAACTTGGCTCTCGCCCATAATCGATCTTCCGTCTCATGATTTCAATATAATTCGGCTTGATCATGAGGATTCGCGTGGAAGAAGAGTACTTTTGGGAATCAAAAAGTGCTACTCCTTCTATAGAGTGAATTTTCCTCAAACTCCAGGTATTGAAGTTGTCGCATGTCAGGCTGTTATTAAAAATAAAAGCCTTTGCATTGCTTCCGTTTATATTCCTCCTAGAGCCTCAATAAACCAAAAACATCTTTCAGATATTTGTTCGGTTCTTTCTTCTACGCGGTTGATCATCGGAGATTTTAACTCTCACGGTACAGGCTGGGGAGAACTGTACGATAACAACCAGTCTTCATTGTTATATGACCTCTGTGACAACCTCAATATGACCGTTCTTAACAATGGAGAAGTAACACGTTTGGATGGTCCGTCCTCAGTTGGCAGTAGATAAGACCTCACACTTTGCTCGAAGTTTTTATCGTTGGACTACACGTGGAACGTGATTCAGGATCCCCACGGTAGTGATCATTCGCCTACTAAAATTTCGATTGCCACCGGGTTCAATCCGTCAAAATCCATCAATGACCTATTTCGTAATATTGATGAAGCCGTAACGACGATAAAAGGGCTTCCACGGCTGGAGGAATATAACTTCCTTTCCAACCTGATCTTGGATACCGCGCTTCAAGCTCAAACTCGACTAGTTCCAGGATCGTCATTTCACAGGAAACGTTCTATTCCATGCTGGGATCAGCAATGCACTGAGGTTTGCCGTAAAAAGCCCAACGCGTTTAAAGTTTTCCCATAGACGTGGAACACCTCAGCACTTCAAAGCATACACAACTCTCGAACGCGAACTTAAGAGCCTCATCATGGCCAAGAAAAGTGGTTACTGGTGACAATTCGTGGACGGGCAAGGAGTACTCGGACCAATGGAACCTCGAAATGGATTCGCACGACAAGTTTGTCCAGATTCTGTGCCGGCAGGGATGATTCCCCGTGAAACCGAAAATTCGATAGAAGAGGTCAGCCAACCTTTTTCAGTCGAAGAGTTCTCTCTTGCATTCCTTTAGTGTGGCAATACGGCTCTAGGGACTGACAAGATCAAGTTCATGATTGAAGAGACGAGTGAGAGTTATTGCCATTTAAAAACCTGGTAAACCCGCGTCCGACCATCACCCCTATGGATCCATAGCGTTTATTTTCCATCTGGACCAATGGGTTGAGACGAACAACCTACTTCCAGATACTCAATATGGTTTCCGTTGGGGTAAGGGATCGAACTACTGTCTCGCGTTGCTTTCCACAGAGATTCAGTTAGCTTTTGCTAAAAAAGAGCAAATGGCTACTGTATTCTTTGATATCAAGGGGACTTTTGATTCAATATCTGTAGAAGTTCTTTCAGATAGACTCCCCGCTTAATGAATAGCTTTTTGAACAATTTGCTGTCAGATAAACATATGAGTTTTTTCGTGGAAACTATATTGCCTTCTGATATAGCTACATTGATCTCTTCCTGGGATCATTTTTAAGCCCCCTTTTGTATAATTACAAAGACATTGACGGTTATCTAAATAACAACTGTACGTTGAGAAAAATTGCAGATGACGACGGCTGATACTTACGGGGCCCAATGCGGTCGATCTGCAAGGACCCTTACAGGATTCCTTAGAACATGTGTCTACTTGAGCTCTAGAGCTAGGTATCGAATTCTCTACGGAGAAAACTGAGTTGGTTGTTTTTTCTAGGAAGCATATATGCTTCCCTGCACAATCGAAGCTTCAAATTTGGGGTAAGCCGATAACTCGTTCTATGCCATTTAAATATCTTTGGTCTGGTTCAATGTATAGAGCACTTTGAGATCCCACATTGAGTATCTGAAGCGAAAATGCCAGCAAAGGATCAACTTTCATCGAACAATTACCGGAACCTGGTGGGGAGCGCATCCGCAAAATCTTCTAACGTTGTACCGGACAACAATTTTGTCGGTTACGGAATACGATAGTTTTTGTTTTCATTCGGTAGCTTGGTCACACATCATCAAACTGGAACGTATTCAGTATCGGTGTCTTCGTATCACGTTGGGTTGCATGCACTCGACTCATAAGATCGATTTCAACCAAGCCAGCACTTCAAGGCTTCCATGTTGCCACCTTCGGATTGGTTTTCAAAATTATCTCTCCGGCTCATCACCTGGTGTGAAGTTATGAACCCCCAGGTGATCGAAAACTTTGAGACGGTCCTCGAGTTGAATCCTCAAACTCGCTTCCTGACTTTGTACCACTTGTACATTACACAGGAATATTCCCAATCGTGTATGCTTCTCTGACTTTGAGAATGCGACAATCCCAGAGCATCATCGTCCTTTTTACTCCGGCGATATTTGCTGAAAGGTTTTGCCAAGCTTATTCCACTTAAACGTTCTTCACTGACGGGTCAATGATTGGTGAGTTCGCCGACTTTGGCATATTAAATTTGTCTTTAACTCCATTATTATCGAGATTTCCAGCCCTGGATTGGTTCATCTCCCGTCGTTTCACTCAAATTAATCTTGGGTATTTTTGTAACTTGTCCGGGGATGAGATTCGAACTCGTGACTTTGTCTGTCGTGAGAGGTATGGATACTAACCACTACGCCAGGGTCGCCCCCCACATGTCACAGCGCCAATCGTAAGCTTCAAGCTCCTTGTTCCACGTATGTCGTTGTATCGCCATATTCGCCAGCACACCAGTGGACAAATGTGATCTCCTTTCTGAGCACTTCAAAAGTGTATTCAATAACACCATGCCTGCATTGGAGCAAGTCAGCGAAGCACTCAGAGATACTCCCAGAGATGCGTTCGACTTCAATATTCCTACGATTACATTGGACCTCGTTGAATCCGCCATCCGGAAGCTGAAACTCTCAAACGTGGCAGGACCTGACGGAATTCTTTCATGTGCACTAAAGAACACTGCAGAGCAATTCCTCTTTAGAAGATTTTCAATATCTCGTTACGCCGTTACGTGTTATCCAACACGTAGGAAATCTTCGTTCATGTTTGACAAATCGGGAAAGGAGATTAACAAAATGCCGGAATCTATCGAGGAATCACATCGCTCTGCGCCTGCTCAAAAGTCTTCGAGATCATCGTCAACGACTTGTTTTTTGATAGTTGCAGACACTACATCTTTCCTGAACAACATGGATTTCACCCCAGAAGATCGATTTCAACCAACCTCGCACCTTTCGTTTCCTCGTTTCTCCGGAATATGGAAACTGGATCTCACGTTGACGTTGTTTTTACGGATCTCAAGGTTGCTTTTAACCGGGTCGACCATACTATACTTTTGGCATAGTTAGACAAACTTGGTGTGTCAAATAACTTAGTTCGCTGGTTTAAATCTTACCTAACGGACAGGATACTCTGTGTGAAGACCGGCTCAGCTCAATCGAGCTACTTTACTAATATGTCGGGCGTACCTCAAGGCAGAAACTTGGGACCACTGGTGTTCTCAATTTTTATCAACGAGGTTGGATTGATACTTCCACCTAACTGCAGGTCGTTGTGCGATGCTTCACTGATTGCTTACGACTACAGCACTTGATCACTTGCTTTGAAGAGTGGTATTCCAGGAATTTCCTCACTCTGAGTGTTAACAAATGCTTCATTATCACATTCCATCGAAAATTGAACCCTATTGCATTTGATTACATGATAAACAATCAACCTCTGCAGAAAGTTGATGCTGTTCGTGACCTTGGAATCACGCTTGACTCCGGTTATACATTTAGACAACACAGCACGGATATGATTACCAAAGTCAACAAACAGCTCGGATTCATGTTTAAGATCTCCGACGAATTTCTTGATCCCACCTGTCTGAAAGCATTTTACTGCTCTCTCGTGCGTTCTATTCTGGAATTTGGAGCCTTGGTGTGGTGCCCGTATCAAAGAATATGGATTGCGAAGATTGAAGCAGTCCAAAGAAAATTTGTTCGTTATGCTCTCCGGCATCTGCCGTGGAATGATCCTGTCAACCTTCCAGCGTACCAGGATCGATGCTCACTCCTGGGAATTGAAACATTGTAGCATAGGCGTACAGTCATGCAAGCAGTTTTCGCAGCAAAAGTGCTACTAGGTGAAACCGACTCTCCAGGAATTCTGGCCAAACTCTTCATCTACGCTCCTGAACGAGTTCTGCGAACAAGAAATTTTCTGCAGCTCGGAACTTGTGCTGCAAACTACGGCCAACACGATCCAATTCGATTCATGTCATCGCGCTTCAATGAACTCTACGCTCTGTTTGAATTCAACTGTTCCGCTGAGACCTTCCGTCACCGGATTCAGCGTAGTTGGATGGAGAGCCGCTAGTTCAGAAATAGTGGCATTTTCTACGTACTGGCATTAATGGAGAAGAAACTAGACGACTGATTCCATCACGACAGATTATTTAAGTACTACTGACAAGTTTTGTGTGTGTACTAGAATTAATTTAGTTTTGCTTTGTATTCCTTCTATTCATGTTGATGTATGTAGTGTACGATTTAAAAATAGGGGGTTTTTACGCCACATGGCTTTTCCCCATTACATTCCAATAAGATGTTAAGTCAGTTGGAATTATATCAACAAATAAATAAATAAATAAATACTAGCCTCATAGCAGTTCTTAAGGAACAAATTTTAATATTTCTTTTTTTTTTCCCACCCTCCTCGGCGGGCGACCGCTCCAAGGCCGGGCAAACCTTCATTTTTTTCATAGTTTTCGTCAACAGTCATTCGTCAGCTGGCAGCATAAATGGAGTAAAGGAGATTTGCAATATTTTGTCATCCCAAAGGTGTCGAGGAAATCTTGGTTTGGGGGGGATGAATGTGGGTCGAGACTTTATTCGTGTGATGTCTCGCCTCGTGTACAATCATTATTCTTTGAACGCTTATTTATACCGAGTTGGGCTAAGCGACAGCAATCTCTGTGAGTGTGGGCAAGGTTACCAGGACGCAGATCACATTGTTTGGTCATGTGCTGAGCATCGTGGAGTCAAATCTGAGCTTTATGATTCCCTTCGGGCTCGAGGTAGACAACCCAATGTACTGGTTCGAGATATTTTGGCTGTACGTGATCTGGAGTTTATGATACTCATTTATGTGTTTTTGACTAACATTAGCTTAGGGTTTTTTTTTAATTAGTTCGTTTATTTGTTAGGCTCATGCGAGTGTAACACTTTACGGAGCCGATATTCAATATTGTTATTTACAATGTATAATTTTTCAATTTTAATAAAATGGGGTGCCAATTACTCGTGGCTAGCTCGAGGTTAATGGGTCACATTATCGTTTGGAAGGGGCTAGGCAGGTTACTTATTGCAGGTATTATTTGCTGCGCATGGTTGCGACATCTACCAAATCCACGGTCCCTGTAGATCCCTTTCATTAACTAAGAAGATGGGTGACCACTGCTTGCTGGGCAGGTACAAGTAGCATGGAAACAAAAAGATCGTATAACTGGGACACAATGGCAGGGAATTTAATAGACTGGAGGGGAGAAGATTTGCCTAGGGTTGTAATGTGTTTAAATTGTGTGTTCACTTTTTGTTTTTTTAAATATCTGTGTTTGTTTGTTGTTTTTCCTTTCTCAAAAATGTTTGAAGTAAACGGTTATAGTCGACGTTTTAAAGTTATGAATTATGATTAAACGATAAGCAGTTTAAAATAAATGTGTTCTATAAACCATACTTTACATTCGATCACACTAACTAACTAAAGTTCTAAGATAACTGATGTATAGAAACACGACTTCTTGGCTCTGTAAAGTTGATTCGATTGAGCCTTTACAATTAAATGAATTTGTAAAAAATGGTGGATGCTGGAATGTGGATGCTGCTGCAAATTGGATCGATTTAATCGCTCAGTACGTGTTGTTTTGCATTTCTCAGGACCAATCCATTAAAACACAATAAACCTCAAATGTTTCTTTTCAGCAGCATCATGCTGTCAAATTTTCCCAAAATATTTCCAACGCACAATCTAAGATAGCGCTCGCATTGTTACAGGCTGGAATTTATTATTCTTTTGTTGTATAAATCCAGACAAATTGTGGTACTTCTCGCAGTTTGCTGGACGCATAGGGTTGGAAAATCACAATAGAGAGCGGAAAAAAGTGGTCTACCAAAGTCAGTGCACCTACCTGCAGCAATAATGTGGAACACGCAGGGCTGCCTCTGCTTTCCGATCCGGTTGGTTGCCACGCAGAGCAGCGTACCGTAGTCTAATTCAGTCATCGGAGTATACGAGACCACCGACGAGGTTCCTTTATTTCCGACGCCGCCACGCAAAAGTCCAGTGGGCATTCCGGAGAATTGAATGCATGTGTGCCATAGAGCGATGAACATTGCACGCGTTGAAGAGAGGAAAAAAAAATAGAAGCAAAAAAAAACGACTCATAGAGTGGAGGATTCAGACGTTCGTTACCTAAAGTTTTGGATTCAGTGGGTACCAAAGCAGTGCGGTGGTCAGGACTATGGAATAATTTCAGGTTTGCCTGCATTCCGGTTGCAGCGATGGCGGTGAAGGTAACAATGATATTTCTTAGAATACAGATGCAGACAATTTTATGAGATTTAGGGAAAGTAGAATTTCACATTGTTTAAATCGTGGGAAACCATAATTTAGTTGGAAATTATAATTGTGCGCAACGCTAAATTATCACAAAACTATATATATATTCATTTGAAACACTCGTATGATGCACGGGATGAACCAGCACACAGGATAGTTTTCTTTAATAATGTGAATAAAAAAGAATAGGTTTAGCTTGCAGAAAGACGTTCAGAATCAAAGTTGAAGTTGAGATTTAATTATAGTCAGAATAATTAGTATAAAGTTATAGATTGACCGATTTTGTATTTGCTCAATCACATTAATATCACAATAATAATGAACAATGTCCATCCAAAACATTCATGATGATTGTAATTATAACAAAAACAAAAGTTTCTTCAAAAGATAAAGACATTGCGACACTTCATTAGAATCAATTCGAGAGTTCTGACAAAAAGTTTTATTTCTATATATTTGCAATTATTTGGAGGTGGTCTACGTCAAAATGTAATGGCTTGATACTCAATCTGTGAATGTGTAATGATATTTCCTTTCTGCACGATTATCCATAAGCAAAGCCATGTATCACAATGATTCGTAAACTGAGGAAACTTAATAATATTTGTCAACTAGAAGTTCCCAATTGAGAATAAAGTGTTTAGTTGATGACAATTATTTAAACTGGTAATTTTTACCATGCTGGAAAATCGGTTACACTACCACGAAGTGGTTGTCATTTGCGAGAAAATGGTTGAACTTAGAGATATGGATTCGATTAAGACCATGAAAATTTCAAAAGATTCTTAAACTCAGGAAGCAGATGAAATATCCTTTGACTGTGACAGCACGGCTGTTATTTTAAATTACCGTTGGTTATATTTTTGAGTTGCATTTTCTTTAAAACGAGTATTATACTCAAACATCATTCTTCTATCACGCCGCAAATCCTGCAAACCAAAAGTCATCCATTTGCACAATATGTAGCGTAAGCTGAATCCAATATTTTCACAGCACTGTGCGTCGAGGAATGGATTTTGTTGGTGTAAAGCTCACGAACGAAAAAAAAAGTCTGACCACCGTACCAGCGATGATGCCTTTGCTGACAGTTGGATATGGCGGGCTTAATTACCTAGTCTTGATATATGGCTCGCCTGGACATCGATACTCTCTGCTGAATTATTAAACGTCCATTTGAACTCCACATCTGGAGGATTAGCATCGACTATGCACCTGATCTCGGCGTTTTCCTGCTTGGCAACGCCATAAACCCGTTGCTGGTTGGGAGCACATGTGGGCGCGTCTGAAAAAATAGCGGATAGAATGAATAAGAAATGAAGTTAGTTCATGATGAACGTCGGTACTGTGGATTGCCTACAGGGCCAATTGAAGTAAGCTGAAATGAAAGTAAAGTAATGCCAAAAGGAACCGTTTGCCATTTTCAATGCCAGCTCATTGCCATAGCGGAGTCTAAGGCTCGTTAACCGCCAGACTTTATATGAGGTATTTTAGTTTTCTGGCTTTCTCAGTAATGGTGACATGAATACATCATGATTTGTAATAATTTCTGCAGAATGCAGTGGGAATCAATGAGTGCAACTAACTTAAAAAAACAAAATTAGGTCGACTTTGTTTAACCCCTGAAACATGTATATTTTTCATTGGTATCTGAAAAGCCGGGTGTATGTATGTATGAATTTTTTTTTTTTATAAAAAAAAAAAAAAAATATCACAAAATTTACAAACACCAAAAAAACAAATTAAAATATACATATAATTTTTTTTTAAAAAAATTAAAAAAATTTACTTTAAAAATGCGTTCCACTTATTTTTATTGTGTGTTGGCCCCCTGCACCCCCCCAACCCCCACCAAAACAAACCAAAAAAAAAAATTCATGCTTGGGTTCCCCAACCCCGCCAACCAGGTTCAATGAATACACCTTAAAAAATAACAAAAGGTTTTTTTCGGATATCTATTTTCCACCAATACTTCAAGGAGTGTGTCATGCTGTGTTGTACTACACAAATTAATTCATGATTATTATCGCAACCTAAAGTTCTGTCCAGTTAGAATCCGGAATCACTTATTCTGTTGCAGCGGCACGGAAAGTGACCGATGCAAGAATTCTTTTACAGCGGTTTGTTTGCCTTGGCGCCCACTTTCTGTGGTATAAATTTCACTGCACGTGTTTCGTGCAGTGAGTCAAAAGTTATTCCAGATGGAAGCCGAGAGGAGAGAAAAAACTCTGCACACCCACGTTGATAATCCAACGTGGTCCGCAATAAAAATCGCAAAAACGTTGAAAATCGCCAAATCAACCGTGTATGATGTGCTCAAACGTTTCAGGGAGCGAAAGAGCGTGGATCGAGTGCCTCAAGGTAAGTGTCGTAGTGGAACATATGACCGCAAGTTGAACCAGAAGGTGTTGAGAACCGTCAGAGCAAACCCTGGACTATTCGATAATGAAATTGCACAAAAATACGCTGCTGCTCGCAGTACCGTTCGAAGAATTCATTTGCGAGCAGGATATCGTTCTTATCGAGCCAGCAAACAACCAAACAGAACGTTGAAGCAATGTTTCGTCACCAAAACTGGAGCTCGGAAATTGTACCAGCAGGTTTTGACGAAGTAACAAGGATGCCTGCTCATCGACGATGAAACCTACGTGAAAATGGATTTCGGACAGCTTCTTGGCCAAACATTCTACATGGCGACGGCACGAGGAGATGTTCCTGCGAAGTTTAAGTTTGCTTTTATGGACAAATGTGCCCAAAAACTGATGATTTGGCAAGGGATATGCAGCTGAGGAGCAAAGATCAAAGTGTTCGTGACGAATAAGACGATGGACTCGAAGCTGTACAAGGAAGAATGCCTCAGAAACCGCGCACTACCTTTCATTAAAGCCCATAAAGGTTCCGTGAAGTTTTGGCCAGATTTGGCGAGTTGCCACTACAGCCGGGAAGTTATCCAGTGGTACCGCGATAATAATGTAGATTTCATCGATAAAACATAAATCCACCAAACTGCCCGCAGTTGCGGCCCATCGAGAGATTTTGGGCAATAATGAAGCGGAAGCTTAAGAAAAGTGGAAAAACGGGTCGGGACGTGACTCAGATGACTAAAATGTGGAATAAATGTGCTAAGGAAGTTGACTCCGGAGGTGTGCAGCGATTGATGGGAGGAATAAAGAAGAAAGTGCGAATTTTCATTAGAAACGAAGAGAAATGATTTGGTTTGATATATTTGCCTTGAAGTACAGTAAATTACCTTTGTTTTATGTATTAAAATTATTTGAACGTCAATCCGTTACCGAGATACAGATGATTTTATTGTTCCGGATTCTTAATGGACATAGCTTTATAATTTTGAGCAAAAAAAAAACAAAAAGAAGAAAAAAACAAAGTATTTTTCCAACTTTAAATTTTTTTTTTTTTTTCTTTTCCGCGCGTCCTTAACCCAAACCTGTAAGAATTGCCAACAACCTCCGGGACCCTCCTCTTTTCAAAAAGGGTTTTGGGGGTTTTTTTTTACAATTAGAGAGCAAAACGATCCAAAAATCCAAAAAACCGCCCCGTTTTTTCACACACACTCCCCCCGATAAAAAAAAAAAAAATAAAAAGGGTTTTTAGCCAAAATTTGGGCAGTTTAAACCAAAAGATTTTCCTTTCATCGTGCATTAATAAATTTTGCATACCCCTCATTTTTAAGATGTGTGCGTGTAGCGTCATGCCTCTATTTTTATTTTGAGATTAGCACTTCAGTTATCAAAATGTCGTCGAAGGAAAAGATGCAACGCATCAAAATTTTGCACGTGCATGGCGAAAATCCAAACTACTCTTACGCCAAGTTGGAGAAATTTTTGAATGTGGCTTAATCAACTGTTACCAACGTATTAAAAGTGTTCGGTGAACGTCTGTCGACAGCCAGTAAAGCTGGATCGGGGGGAAATCGACAGCCGGAGGCCACAGCGACGACAAAAAGAGTTGCCCGCTGTTTCGAGCGGTACCCCAAACTCTCCATCCGAGATGTCGCAAAGAAGCTGGGAATGGCGCCTTCAACCGTGGATAGAGCTTAAAAACGAGCTGGACTGTCGACTTACAAGAAAGTGGTGACTCCAAATCGCGACGATAAACAAAACACGTCGGCCAAAGCACGATCGCGAAAGTTGTAAACGACGATGCTGACGAAGTTTGATGGCGTGGTACAGGACGATGAAACGTACGTCAAGGCAGACTTTAAACAGCTTCCTGGACAGGAGTTTTATACCGCAACCGGACGGGGACAGGTGGCAGATATTTTCAAGCACATTAAACTGTCAAAGTTCGCAAAGCAATATCTGGTGTGGCAGGCCATCTGTACCTGTGACTTGAAGAGCAACGTTTACATTGCGACCGGAACCATCAACCAGGAAATTTATCTGAGCAAGTGCCTACAAAAACGTGTACTGCCTTTCCTGAAGCGACACAATTGTTCCATTCTATTTTGGCCGGATTTGGCATCTTACCATTACGGGAAAAAGGCCATGGAGTAGTATGCTGCCAACAACGTCCAAGTGGTGCCCAAGGACAAGAACCCTCCCAACACGCCAGAGCTCCGTCCAATCGAACAATATTGGGCTATCGTCAAGCGGAACCTTAAATAGACTAAAAAAGCTTTTGTGAATGAGAAACAGTTCAAGGCAAACTGGCGTTCTGCGATGAATAAAGTGCACAAGGGACTGTACAAAATCGTATGGCAGGTGTTAAACGAAAGACCCGGCCATTCGCATTCGGTAAAAAGGAAGCTTAGCTGAATATTTCTCCTGTATTCTGTAATAACTGAACTTGAAAAAGAAAAAGAATTTGACTTATTAATAAAAACATTGATCGACTCACACACATTACTGTTTGACGAAGTTTTGATCGGAACACCCTCTAGTTTATTTCATTTATATTATTACATTGATCCACACATGATTTGAGAGGGCAACTATCTCTAAGGCATACTATACTTTCTCTAAAAGATACTTGAGGATCTGTTAGTGAACATAAATTTAATAATCAATGATAGTTTTGATCCTTGTTAAAACGATAATGGTCGCCATTACTATTCGTATCGTCGTTGAAAATCACGATCGTTAGGCGCTGATTCAAGAAAAATACAAGTATCTCTGCAAATGGAGGTCACAACAGCGGTTTTTGGCTGCTTCGGCGGACGCTCTGATTACTGCTCCTTTGGACGCTTGAGCAATTCACGCATATACGTTGCAGTCAAATGCTGGGACATTTCACATTCACTTTCAAACACGTTCTCAAAATATTTAGATTCCTATCGAACGGCAGAGTCTCTATTCCTATGAACTAAAACTCGTTTTTAGAGAATTTTGTACGCAATAGGCAAAAAAATATGCAAACTTCAAACGATTCTTAGTTATTTTCAATACTGAAACATGATTTTATGAAATAATTATTATTTATCGAACAGAATTCCGTCAAAATTCAGGATCGGCCAGGATTTACGATTAAGAAAGGCGTTTGCTCATACTTTGAGCAAAATCTAATAATAATTGAGTATCACTCTCTTTCATAATCAGAATAGTAGCCCAGAAAAGGGCCATTTATATGAAATAGATCATTTAATAGTTATTGGTACTCTGTAGAAATTTGGGGACCGTGGCCCTTCTGTAAAAAAAACACAGATGGTTCTACTCCGGAAGATATACCGTTCTGTCTGTATAGACATAAAAATTGAGGTTTTTTAGCACTCAGCGTTGCGTCATAACTATATCATATCATCTGTATCATATAGTCAAATCATATTAAACATATATCGTCATATGGCTACCAACTGGATCACACATGTTTCACTCCTTGTAGGTTGCTCCAACCAGCTGACTATGCATTTTTCACGGGCGTGGCATTTTGCGGAGGTGTGGCTCTTATATAAAGGATGGAAAGGTCAAAACTTGGTCGACTCAAATATGACGTAGTTTTTTTAATCGTGCATATAAAAATCTTGAACCTCTCATATTAAAAGAGAGATCACTTGACCGTTGTGTTCAGAACACCTTGTGAAAAAGGACGGATAAGGGGTATAAGAGATAGCTCATTTTGTAGGTATATGCGTACAAAATGTTGACTTTATTTTGTTTTTGCCATTTTCTAATCAGTTGTCAAAATAGCGTCAAAGCAGGAAGAGCAGCATATCAAAATTTTGCACGCGCATAATCAAAATCCAAATTATTCCCACGCCGACTTATCAAAATCACTTAAGATTGCCAAATCCACCATGACGAATGTTATAAAAGTGTTCGGAGACCATCTGACGACTGCCAGGAAGCCGGGATCAGGAGGAAACCGAAACCAGGAAGCCACAGTGACCGGACGAATAGTGGCCAGCATTTTCAAACGCAATCCCAACCTTTCCATCAGAGATATCGGAAACAAATTGGGAAAGTCCCACACAACAGTGCAACGAGGTCATACGCAAAACACAACAGTCAAAGGAAGAGCGGGTAAGTTATATACGAGTTTGTTCACCAAGTTTGATTGCGTCGTAATGGACAATGAAACATACGTCAAGGCTGATTTCAAGCAGCTCCCAGGTCAAGAATTCTATACGGCTACCGGAAAAAGCAAGGTTTGATATATGTTTAAGCAGAAAAAAATGAATAGTTCCCGAAAAAATATTTGGTTTGGCAAGCGATTTGCATCTGTGGGCTAAGAAGCGAAAGTTTCGTGACAACTGGCACTATAAACCAAGATATTTATGTAAAGGAATGCTTGCAAAAACGCTTATTGCCTTTCTTGAAGAAACATAGTTGTTCCGTGCTGTTTTGGCCAGACCTCGCTTCTTGCCACTACGGAAAAATGGCTCAGGAATGGTAAACCGCCAATAGTAGAGATTAGATGTCTTTATTAAAGAGACTTTCAGCCACCGCCAATAGTGTGCAAATCGTACCCAAGGAGAAAAACCCTCCAAACTTGCCGGAACTACGCCCAATTGAAAAATATTGGGCAATCGTAAAGAGAAGCCTCACGAGAACTCAAAAAACAGTTCAAGGAAAACTGGCGTTCAGCATCAAATAAAGTGGATATACTAGGCCCTTTAATTTTCTACAGATGGCGTTGGTAACCGCCAATGTGAACCATTTTCTATGAGCTTCACTCCTTGAATGACGGCTGTCAAAATTTCAGCCATTTCTGTCCACGCATTCATTAGTGACAACAGTGAAAAGACCGATCAGCAAGCTTTTTTAAAAATGGAAAAATCCGAGTTTCGAGTTTTGATAAAATACTATTTTCTACACCAGAAAACGACTGCCGAAACCAAAGCCAAGCTCGATAAGTATTTTCCAGACTCTGCTCCGTCGATTCAAACGATTCATAAGTGGTTTGCTGATTTTCGTTGTGGCCGTACGAGCACCGTTGACGCACCGCGTTCTGGACGCCCAGATTAGGTCACTACAACAGAGACGTCGATAAAATCCATGATATAGTATTGGAGGATCCAGAAGTGAAATTGAGAGAGCTAGCTAAGGCTTAAGGCATTTCAATGGAACGAGTTGGCAACATCATGCATTCCGTTTTGGGTATGAAGAAACTCTGTGCGCGATGGGTGCCGCGTTTGCTTACAATGGACCAGTGCAAAAAACGAGAACGTAAACTGTACGACATAATGCTGGCAAAATTTGACTGTGTGGTAATACGCGATGAAAAAACGTCAAAGCAGACTTCAAACAGCTTCTGGGTCTTGAGTTGGATACCGCATTACAACGTGGCAGCGTCGACGATTACTTTGATCTAATCTAATCTAATCTAACACAAACGCAGCCAGTACGAGAAAGCATCCTGGAAATAATTGGATTAGATGACGCCCAATTTTTTTTTTGTCAATATTGATGCTTGCAGTATATCAAAGACATGATACAAGCGTCAAAGTGGCCAGGCCTACTGCGTTGCATTAATCGCAAAAGGTGATTCTGTAAAATGAGTTGGATTTAAATGAATAGATCTGAACCACAACGTCTTTTGTGAATCTACTGGGGAGGAGGAATGCGTGGACATAGCGTACCATACGCTTCGAGGTAAGAATAATAAAATAATCTTTAAATAAATAATGAAGATCCTAGTGATGAGAAAAATGGTAATGATAATGATAAAAAAGTTAAATCAATATGCGATGTTATCTAGAATAGTATATAAAACAAAGTAAAGGCATATTATAATGTAAAATGATAATAATAATTACACATGTCTGCAGATTTTTGTCCTGCTGCAATTGAACCTAAAAGTTTAGACAATGTATCATAGCCACGAGAAATAAATTGAAAGTAATTTTACGAAACTTGGAAACTCCAAGGCTGACCGGTAATTAAATATAATGAATAGTGTATCTATAATGTCAATGTGCTGTTCCGTTTCCTTGCACCGCTATAGTCATTTGTAGTGGATCATAGGCTTAAATAATGACATTCACTGATTGGTCACTGATCTTATCTAATCTAATCCAATACAAATGAAGCAGAATTAAACAGCATTTATTAATATAAAAAGAAGTAACTAAAATAACATCCGCTGATCAAAATTAATAGAATAAAACCTTATGATACAATGCAATAAAACATCTATACAACCTGGAATCACCTCCCTGCAATTTTAATGCAGATCAAACTTCATGAGTATTATTATTATTATTATTTTCCAAATGCATTTAGACCACTAAGTTAGGAGCAAGCAATAAGCTAATTCCAAAAGCAATAAGCTTGAAACGCTAAGAAAGAAGAATGAACAAATATGATAAATGTGTACAAATATGTACAATATGATGTTTGTACAAAAACCAACCAACATCCACTGGTTTGTTACTGAAAAGAAAAATTAGGTATGTTTCAACATCTCTAAGGTCCTGGAAAGACCGAAAAACAGAATAGATCACTACAACTATCATAGATAAAACCTCAATCAAAAGACGCATGATGTTCCCTTCTGAAGCTTTGTTGCTCTTTTAAAAAGCGCTTCCAACACCCCTCCAGTCACACTCCAAGGTCAGCAATATAAGTAATCGAAGATCCCAGCCTATTGATTCCTGAAACAAGTGGCTTATCTAATCATGACATCACTAAACAAATTTATTTAAATATAATCCCATACTGCCTATGGTCGCATGCCAGTCTTTTATAAAAATAGTAGTACAAATTTAGAAGTGCAATCCACATGTTCATGCTGAAATGCTCAAAAATCAATCGAGCCTTTAATTGATTAACATGTTCCCATATTAAATGGTTTCGGAATGCAAAGATGATTCCAAGGCGCACTGAAACCATCAATCAAATGAGAACGGTAATTAAACAACACGACTAAAAGGCACACGATCTTCAGTCACATACCGTCACCTCTCTACTGTCAAATTGACAACATTGCCTAGGCTACGCAAACCAGCGTCTCCATGTTTCAGTCCCTTGTGATCACAGGACTCGTAGAGGTGTGGAACTTGGAATTTGTGAGACCGGAGGCAGGTCGCACCCTGCTTCCTGGTTGACAACTCCCCATTTATCAAAAATGTAAGAAGTAGTTAGCTTTGCACTAAGATGATTTCTTTGGCTTTCAGTCTTTGTGGATAATGAAAAACAGACGATTTTAAATCGCCTTCTTCTAGGGATTACTGTAAAAATATAATATGTCGGTATGCTGTGTGTGTTTTTTTTAAAATATAATTTATTTATTAGTTTTTTTTTTTTTTTTATTTTTTTTTTTTATTTTACATTCAACTGTAAATAAATTTAATAAAAATTATTTTTTCAAACCCACAAAAAAAAAAAAAAAAAAAAAAAAAAAAAAAAAAAAAAAAAAAAAAAAGAAAGGAAAAAATTGTTTACCCTATTTTTACACTTTTACACTCTTCCGGTATGTCTAGCTTACTGTTAAATAATTGTTGTGTTGGATCCTGAGAGGGGGTGTCTGGGTTGATTCCTTGTGTTGGTGGTTCTATTTCTAATCATGTTTACTATAAAGGGCGAACACGAAATTATTGCGACACATTCAACAGGGCATAACTTTTTTACCATTGGGTAAAAATCAACCAAATTTTGCACACTTTCTCATTGATGTGTATTGTTTACATGCTGTCAAACTCGAAGTCGTGTTTTTCGATTCAACGAAAATGGAGGTGAACCAACGCGAGTCGAGAGAACAAATTCTTTCCAAACACCTGGAATTTCATGACCTGTCGCACCGGCAGTTGGGAAAAATGTTGAACATTCACCATTCAACCGTCTCCAGAGTGTTGAAGCGGTTCCAGGAGCGGTTGACGTTGGACCACGGCAAAGGAGATGGAAGAAAACCGGGACCGGAGAACAAAAAGACGGAGGGAAAGGTGAAGCGGATGATTAAAGCAAATCCCAACGTCTCAAGCCGTGATTTGGCTAAAAAGATCGGCATGTCGCAGAGCTACGTCCAGAATGCAAAGAAGAGAGCTGGACTACATACATACAAGGTACAGAACTTCCCAAACTGCGATGAGCGGCAACAATCGACGGCTAAAACTCGGGCACGGAAGCTCTACGAGAAGATGCTGACAAAATATGGCTGCTGTGTGATGGACGACGAAACGTATATAAAAGCCAATTTTAAGCAAATTCCGGGGTTGGAGTTTTTCACCGGCAAGAGCAAGTTCTATGTGGACGACAAATTTAAGAAGAAGAAAATGTCGAAGTTCGCCTCCAAATATCTCATTTGGTAGGCCATCTGCTCTTGCGGACTAAGGAGTGAGCCTTTCGTGACAAAGGGCACAGTAAATGGCGAGATCTACAAATCTGAGTGCCTTGAGAAGCGCCTTTTGCCGTTCTTGCAGCAGCACGACAAAGCTCCGCTATTTTGGCCAGATTTGGCATCATGCCACTATTCTAAAAGTGTCCTGGAGTGGTATGAGGCCAATTCTGTCCATTTTGTTCCAAAGGACATGAATCCACCAAACTGTCCGGAGCTGCGCCCGGTGGAGCAGTACTGGGCAATGATGAAGCCGGAACTTCGGAAGAGCAAGAAGACAGTCAAAGACGAGAAGGACATGTTAAGAAAATGGAAAAAAAACTGAGAAACTGGTACCGGATGACACTGTAAAGACTTTGATGGAGGGCATCAAGCGAAAATGCGTTGAATTTTACACTCAAGGCTCCATCGATTAACTTTTCTTTTGATTTTTGAAGTAAATATATGTATAAAACTACCCAAAAATTTTTGGTTTGATTCTAAACATTATAAGAAAATTGGCATGTCATTTTCGGTGTCGCAATAATTTCGTGTTCGCCCTTTATGTATTAGTCCGGAGTATGTTATACTTAGTCCATCTTTGTCTGTTCGTTTGTTGATGCTGCTGTTCTCATTAATTATGTTGAAATTCGACTTAAATCAGATCGATTCAACTCTGGATTCAAAATTGAGTTAAATTGTCCCGCCGTGCACTGGACGCAATGGGAGAAGGGGTTTGTGCGTTTTCGGAGGACCGTGAAGGGTGTACGGAATCAAATTGCGACACATACAAATATTCGGCAAAATTCGCCCGTTCAACCAATCATCTTCAAACTTTCAGGGAGTAAAATAAATAATTGTTTAATTCAATTTAAATTCCATATCCAAATGCACGAACCTTTTTCTTTAAACTACTCATAAGGTCCTGTACAACATTTTTTCTTCATATCTTCCTCCGATTTCACTTCCTTAGGATGCTTCCAAAGTGCCTGCTTCATGATGGCTCAGTACTTTTCAATTGGCCGCAGTTCCGGTGCGTTCGGGGGTTGAGATGCTTCGGCATGAAATTGACCTCCTTAGCCATGTACCACTCCAAAACCTCTTTCGAGTAATGGCACGAGGCTTAATCCGTCCAGAAAATCGTAGGACCATCGTGTGACCTCAGAAGATGAAGTAGACGCTTTTGGAGGCATTCCTTTAGGTACACCTTTCCATTGACCGTTCCAGTTGTCACGAATCGGTTTCCACACGAGCAAATTGCTTGCCAAATCATATATTTTTTGGCAAACTTTGACATCTTCTGCTTTCTAACGTCCTATGGGACATTGAATTTATGATGAGCAGTGAAAAACTGGAGCCCCAGAAGCTGCCGGAAGTCTGCTTTTACATACGTCTCATCATCCACAACGAGGCAATGTGGTTTCGTCAACATCTGGGTGTAGAGCTTCCGTGCACATGTTTTACCTACAGTATTCTGCCGTTCATCCCGATTAGGCGCTTTTTGGACTTTTAACGTGTGTAGTCCTTCACGTTTTTTCGCATCTTGCACGAAAGTTTTGGTTAGATTCAGTTTCTTCGCCAAATCTCGAACTGAACTGTTGGGATTCCTCTAGAAAGCTTGAACTACCCGCTTGTGATCCTTAACACTATACGGTGATCCATTTTTGCCACTTTCTTTCTTTCCGATCGATGGTCAAACGTTCGTGGTACCGATTTAAAACACGAGACACCATAGAATGTACCATTCCCAGCTTCCTGCTGATGGTACGATGAGAAAGATCTGGATTTTCGAGGTACGTGCGCAAAATTTCTTTGCGCCGCTGCTGTTCTTCCGACTTTATTGATTGCACATCTGCACACAGTGAATTTACGCAGCGTCAACAAATACACATTGAACAAATTCCACCCAAAATTTCAATAGAAAATACCCAACAGGTAAAAAGTTACAGCCATTTAAAAGT